>JAGXJF010005179.1:0-303614 GCA_019208055.1 Stipa capillata | reverse complement strand
GTCCTCGGGTTGCACGACGAGGCGTAGACGAGGTAGACGAACGACGAACACACAGAGCGGGTACAATAGATAAATTGACACAAGATGTAGGGAGCAATCTTTCTTCTCTTTATTTCTCTTCTCATCAAGTGTACAATGGAATGGATCAATGCCCCTATTTATAGACTAAGCCCCTACTTGGGGGTCAAGATAAGTGCCCACAAATATTGCTTAGTGGGGAAACCCCCTTGACTTAGTTAATGGTTTCCTAACACTCCCCCTTGGGCGCTTATCGCGACATGCTTATGCCTCGTCAAAACTCCGAAAAACCCAGTGGGAAAAAATTAGAGGAAGAGTGCATCGCATACGCAGTTTCATGTTGTACTAGTTGCCTCATAAAAAACCTTAACAATGAGAAAACTTCAGGAAAACTCATTTAAGGAAAAAGAGTACAACTATTGAGTCAATTAATCCATTCTTGATCAATTGTGAATGATGCTTCTACAAGGTGCACCATCTGGTTATATTCTAATCAGGGATTTGCTCCCCCTGAATATTGCACATATATAGCTGAAATTCATTTTAAGCTACCCTTCAGGAGTTGATGTTTTAACCCACATTCTTTCAAGAAAGGGATTAGAAAGAATTCGAACACTATAATTATCAACACTTGATTCTTCGAAGCGAATCAATTATATGAACTTGCATAATTCAAAGTGTGATAATTAGTCGTCATGTATTTGCTCCCCCTCAAGATAGCCTCTGTTAGAACTTCTACTCTAACTTTTATGTTTCGAAGAAACACTATGGGCAATATTGTGTGAGTACATTCTAGGTACACACAACATTCAATTTCATTATGCCCTTCACAATTATTTCTGTAATTGTGGTAAGCTATATCTTGATGTTCCGGTATGTCCATCTCACTTCATTAAATTCATTCATGAATAATGTGAGTGGACATATCCTGGAGCAATATACGTCATCAATGTGCAATTATAACCATACTCAGTTGTGCAACATGAGCTTCATTATCTACTTGGATAATTTTAGGGGTTAAGGTAGATGAGTGCGCCACAGGCTTCATGTCTCTTGCCTAGGCCAATCAACTACCCATGAACCATAGATTTCTTAAATGGCTCAATGTGATTCTGAGATGCTGTCCCACCAATCACTTAGACACAAATACAATATTTCCATATGATATGTGTCTTGAAAACCGAGTTTGCATTCTTCATGAGCTGCATGGCTCGTACTTCGGTTTGTCAATCATAAAGCTTGGTCACGATGTTTCATAGTGCTTCTCTACAAAACTCGTGAGTTGGTCATAGGGCATGCTTCTTCTTTTGAGCAATTCTCGCCAATGGATACCATTTGAGTCCTATTCAATTGGATTAAGCGCTTTTCAACATTCTTGTTGATATTTATTGGGTCCATGTCCACTTCTGGGACTATGTATCCATCGGGTCCATAAAAATTCTTGGACTTTTACCTATACTCGGCGTATAAGTAGACCATTCATATGTTTCAAATTGGATTCCTCCATATTACTACAGGTAATGCCTTAACCATATGTCCGAAACCATAAGGTGCTCCATTTCAGGACAAAGGCTAGTGCCTACATTATCCATGTACTGCACTATTAGTGCCACATTTCCATGTGCGTGGATAATATAAGGATGTTCCTCTATTTCTGTAACTGCATATGTTACTAAGCTTTCTTCTGCATGGAAGATGAGTCTGCAATTCTTGCAGCTTAAAGAGGATTCATAAAGTTCTCTCCTAAAATTTCTTTAATGCTTTAAGGTTTCAAATACCTTGTATCCAATGACCTGTATGCTAGAACAGAGTCACAACATTTTCATTTCTTATTTTCATTTATTTACTACCATAGCTTCTCTGGAAAGAATATTCACTTAGGGACATGTGCCTTCTTTCATTGGCATTATGCTACTTTCAGCTGCTTCTCCCATAATTCCACATTCATACTTCTTCATGTATGTAGGGAGTGCTGATAGCCCATATTGCCTTCAAATATGACCCAACTAGATACTTCAGTATCTGGCAATAGGCAAAATACTATAAGTGACGTCAGTAGACTTATGCCTTTCCCTTTTTAGTGATACTAATATTCCCTCCACTCTTCTCCTATTTCCATATCAGAGATGAGTAGAGTTTTCCAGTGCCTTAACCGAAAGAGTTCTGTGGTGCACCGTTTCTTTGGTTTAGGCAATCTTTCAAAGCATCCCAATTTCTTATTGGGTTTTTCAATTGCAGATAGCAAAGTTTTCTTCTTCTCTTATTGCTTTTCCCTAGACGTCTCCAGGTACTAGGCAATTTGAGTATCGAAGTATTGCTCCCCAGACGTCTCTGGGTATATGGCAATAGTTTCGATGCAATACAGTGCATACTTTGCATATCTTTTCTATGTTTCATGTTTGGTAGTATGTGCTCAGTTTTCTAATGCTAACCGAGCATCTGTGTTTAGTTTGCATGAACCAACACAGATTCCTCATATAGTGCTGGCCTTTCATTGGTACTCATATTTCGCGCTATTATTTTGAGCAACATCATTTCACCAGGGGTGCACATTCTCCCCCTGATGTTGTCAAATATATACCCACGCGAAAAGGGCATTTGCGTACAAGGCTGCTTGGCCCGAGTTATATATGGAGTAATACAACTTCGTAGTTTGCTTTAACTACGTACGCTATTGTGGAATTTATTGATTCCATAGTCTGCGAGACTATGTCAATACAATTGTGGAAATTTCACGAGTACCAAATGAGATGAGGTTAGAGATGAAATGTTATGAGTTTGTGTATTCAAATTATGTAAGAGTTCTACTCAGGGTTACACACGCTATTCCGAATAGCGGAGACTGCTATGGGACCTTTATGCCGGAGATAGTACCATAGCTAACAGGCTAAGGGTGTATCTCCCCTTTCGGGTACCTGCTTACCCTCCTATGGCTTTCAAGCCTAGAGAGCGGGCTAATGTGCATTTAGGTTGGCCTACAGATAAGCTGCAGACTTTATCTGTTGTAGTTCCCTGTAATCCAAAGTCTTTTCAGGTCGTGATGACTGCTATATCACTTACAACTCATGGATATACTCTCTTCATTCACTTTGAGAGTTTGCATTTTATTTAAATTGTGTATGATTTATGTTCATAGGAGAGAGGGAAAAATCATTACACAAAGTGCCGATGAATCTATGCCTATGGGTGTATCTTGTTTTCCACATTTCTTACTTTTCTTTCCATATTCCTCCCCCTTTGCCCTGCTATTTGCAAAATTCAGTTTGCTTCTGGAGCAAGTATTACTATCATATGGTGCATCAATAATTTATGTTTGGCATGCAGGGCCAGATACTTAGTAAATCTCTACTTGGAGAAATACTTGTATATTGGGTGGAATATCAAAGATAATAGCCTAGGCGATCTTTTTCAAGGATCAGCATGCTCAATTCTAGGCTTTTAGTGGATATCAAGAGTATGTAGGCAAGAATTCTACTTTAGGCAAGAGTTACTTGCGGGCAACATGTTCTATCATTACCTATCATGTTTTCTCATTCAGCAAGAGGAAAGATAGGAAAAGATGCGGCTTTAGATAGAACAATTCATAACTTGTTATTAAAACACTGGATAGAATTCATAAGTCTGCTAGGACATTCATCGTCATAAGAGTTTAAATTTCTCTCCTGGATCTTACAACCATTATTCAAAATTCAAATCATGGACGCACATTGGCAATTAAATGGATGCTTCATCCTTTAGGACATCTTTCGTGATGTCCATGAAGGGAGCTTCCTTCTCTACTGGGTACTTGCCATGAATTTGGTAGAGGTTTATGAGGTGTTCAGAGGTCCTGCAATACTTAGAGCAGCGTCCTCTCACACCATTTTTATTGCAAGTCTGTTGCTGATTTCTATAGGGCGTGATAGTCCTGAGTTTGCTCTCAATATCACAATCCCTTGCGCTGAACATTCTCCTTGAGAGAATTGGACATTCGTATCTCTGAATTAGCTCTGCGGGGAGCTAGATGAAGATTTAGGTTGCATGACCAAATTCTTCACACCTTCTGCTAGAAGTAGAGAATGCACCAAGTCAAGGGATGTTGTATGCTTTCCAGCATGCAAATTACTAACCAATTCAATATTTTTCACATGCATAGTGGGCATGGTCTTTCCAAATGTCTCTTCATTTGCGACTTCATGGCCACATTCTTTCAAGTTTGAGACGAGACCAAACATGGTAAGATTATATTCAGCAACAGATGCAAAGCCTTGAAGCGAAGGTTATTCACGTTCAAAGTCTCTATGGGCCACACCAATTCAGGATGGTGGAAACGCATTCTGAGCGTATCCCATAGAACCTTTGGGTCTCTCTCCATCATGTACTCATTTTTAGGTCCTGAGAAATGCAGTTCTTCAGGATTGCCAGTGTTATAAAGTTGTCCATCTAGGGACTACAATGTCACCTTCTGGTGTTGGCAAGTTGAGGACATGAGAGAGGCCTCTGCTTTCTAGCAGTGCTTCCATGGCGGGGGCCCAAATTACATAATTGCCTCCTTGGGTAACGAGTACCCCAACCTCTCGTTTATCATAGCCAGGCATCCTACATTATCCATGCAATTATTTCAGAAGCTTACTACAGGTAAACATGCATGGATATATGCAATAATGGTATAAAAATCCTTATGACGGTTCCAGTGCTTTTCTATGCATTGTTGTAATCTACTGCTATTTCAAATGATTAAAAGCAATACAATCCATCACAATTAATCAAAAACAGTAAATACAATAATCATAAAGCATAGGATAAATAATAACTAAGTCAAACATACTTCAAACGCTAAAACTGATTAAAAATTTAGCTTCACGAGGCCCTTCCATGCCGGATTATAAGATTTCTGTTAATACTAAAGTCTATAAGGACTTCTGTGCAAGATTTTAGTACTAGAAAAATCATGCATCTAATTACAGAAAAATCCGGGGGCCTCCGCGCATAGTTACATGCCAACATATGAGATACATGGAGATTAAAAGTAATATTCAAAATTACAATTAATCTTGAATGGTAAAATATATCAATAAAGGCATGTAATCATTAAGGGCATGTTAACAATGGGAAATATCAAAATTCGTCTCAAAAACTGAATTCCCGAGGCCCTCTTATGCTGGCATATATAGTTACTGCTAATTCTGGAATTTACAGGGACTCCAGGGGCCAAAATGCAAAGTATGCCGCGCGCTGCCCCCCAGGCCGGTCAGACCGCCCAGAGGGCCGGTCAGACCTCCAGGTGGGCCGGTCAGACCGCCCAAAGGGCCGGCCAGACTGGCCGGTCCGCCCCTTCCCCCCTTTTTTTACATTTTCACCGCCAATTCATGGGCCTTCGTGGGCCGGCCCACCACCGCGCTGCCCTCGGTTCGTTGGGGGCGGCGGTTAGGGTTTCTGCCCTAACCGCCCGAGCGGTGGCGGCGGCGGCGCAGGAGGCCGGTCAGACCGCCTCCATGGGCCGGTCAGACCGGCCGGCGGCGGCGGTGCGCCTGGGCGGCGCGGAACACGAGGCAGCGGTGCGAGCGGCTCGGGCGGCGGTCGGCCTGTGCGGGGGCGGCGGTGCGCGGCGGCGGAGCGGCGCGGGAGGCCGGCGGCGGCGCATGCGGGCGGCGCGCGTGGCTCAGCGGTGGCTGCCCGTGCGAGGACGGCGGCGGTGGCAGCACGCCTGCAGGGCGGCGGCGCGCGGAGGCCGGAGGCCGGTGGCGGTGCGAGCGGCTCATGCGGGCGTGGGGCGGCGGCCGGTCAGACCGCCTGCATGGGCCGGTTAGACCGGCGGCGGCGCGCGCCCGTGCGGGGGCATGGCGGCGGCCATGGCCGACGGTGGCATGGCTCACTGTCACGCCCCCGGTTTTAAGGCCGGGTGCGCTCCTGTGATTACCGTACCGGTCCCTGGATCCGTAGCCGGTACGCACAAGAACTTGATAACGTCGTCACACAATACCGATTTATTACAATACAAGCCATTAAGGTCTTTTATCACAACAGGGCCTATTGGCCGAATAAAAGTTTTGCAGCGGAAAATAAACACACGTAGATAGACCCATCAGTATGCCAAACCCTCAGGCAACTGACTGGGGAAACGCCCTAGCCCTCGTAGTCGGTGTCTTCCTCGTCGAGGCAGAACTCTTCTTCTTCTTCTGGCCAAATCAACAAGCCAGGTGAGTACATTGAATGTACTCGCAAGCTATTCCCCACCGGGGAGAATATACGGCGATATTTCATGCAGGGAATAGCAATGTAAACAGCTCTAGTCTAGTTTAATAGTTGTGCGGAAAAGTAAGCTCTTATGTAAATACAGATATAATAGATTCGAAAGCGGTTTTATAAAGCTCATTGTAAAATTAAAGAGTTTTGCTCATCCACTGTCGAGACCGCCCAGTCCATACTACCCAGTGCAGCATGACTAGCGTCTCGATTCTCTGCTCAGCCTGCACGTTCCCGAATAGTGCAGCTAGCGTCCTTAGAGCGGTGCTCAGCCTCTGTTATCCCGACAACATGGCTAGCTCCCGCTTGACTCCCGGCTCAGCCCATACTGCTCCGGACAGTACGGCTAGCCTTTCCTCCTGCAATTCCTTGCTACCAGCCTGTAGCGTAAATTGCACACTGTGGGCACATCGTGCCCACGTCCTTAATCCCTTTGCCCACCTTTCGCAAACAAAACCAGGTCTAACCAGCGTGTGGCCTTGCCAGTTCATGTCCATGACCGAGGACGCGGCTATTCGAATAGTTTTTAACACTCTGCAGAGGTTGTACGGCTTTACCCACAAGATGTGAACTCACCCTTTTTGCCGAGCGCTAACGATACACATCACGAAGTGTATTGGCAGGGTGGTCACAACGAGACCGTCGCCCGCTTCCATACTAGAGTTGGACCCGCTAGGTGAATACCCAAGTTTGCGTGCCCCGGATACCGAATTCCAGACACCAAATTGGGGCTCTCCACCTTTGTGTCGATCAACACCCAAACGCTACGCGGCAGTGGATCTCTAGGACTTTTAAGCACCTAGCCACGACTCCTAACTTCCTACGGGTCCAAACCCTAATACTTGCCGGGGTACCAAGTCAAGTCCTTCCCATAAAGGACATGTGGACGCACGGTGGTGGAACTGGTTTAGCGGCACTTTAGGCTCGGTCCTTAACTGATCCGAACAAGACTCCATTCCACAACTCACGATCGTCCTCGACGATGTGCCATTATCAATTCCTCTACAGCCTCCGGCTGCTCCTAACATTCTTGCCCGGATCTAAAACATCTCCGATTTTTGGGTTTAGGGTCTCGCCAGACCCTTCTTTCAAAAGTCACCCCGGATATCCCAGTATGTCCGAGGGTTTTATTTCTTGTACCAATAAGGTTTTCAAAATTTTGGGTAAAACTTATTTTAACTATAGCAGGGCTAAGCGGGGCTTATAGCCTATAAATCCTAATATTTTTGTCGACTCGAAAATAGTCGACTAATATCCCTAGGGTTTCAAGGATAGGAAGTTCGGTCCTAAGCTTAGTGCAGCTACTAGGAATAACTATACTAATAAAATAATGTGGTATTAAAATATAGCATGCAGGATTTGCAAACAACAATAATAACGTTCATAAATATAGGATCCGGCATGATCAAGGGGGGGAATGCTTGCCTGGCAAGTCCTGTTCCTGTTCTGTACGCGAAGGTGACGCCGGTTCCTCCTGACGCACGTACGTCTCTCCGTCAACTACGCGTCGATTAAAAACAACGAATAAGAAACGATCCAACATTCCGATAAAATCAAACAACATGCAATACCAAATTACTCGAGGAACTACTTATGATTTTTGGGGTGATTAGAAAAAGAATCTAATTAGGGTTTTGCATGCGCGTGCACATATTTTAATTATTTAGACAAACAGATAACCCTAGCATACTGCCATTAGCTAAAATACGGAACAGTTCATTTAGACAATGCTACTGGATGGGAAGCTTGGTTATATCGCATGCGTTTTATTAGCAGATATCCCTGGTACTTAATATTTAAGGTGCATGAGGAGGGCTCTGGTACAGCTCTACGGTGAATTATATTGCATGCGAGTTGATTCCAAGAGCACGAGGATTGGATTACCCTCTAATCTCTACTAACCCTATTCTAATTAATTTTGATGTGCAAATAAATTTTGGAACAGGAATTTGGGTTTATTCACGGGTTCCAGAATAATATTCTTGAGCACTTAGGGAGGTTTAGAGGGACTTGGTTTGGCTAATTAAACCTTTACCGATTAGACAAATGGATTAGCGGGTTTGGGCAGCTGAGGAAAGAAACAAGCTGGGCTGTCGGCGTGGACTAGCAACTGAACAACTGAGTTGAAGAGAATACGTGTTAATTGGCCACACATGCAACAGGACCTCTACTACTCACTGCTGAGGAAAATTGGTGGCTAAAATGCCTACACATGCTACAGGACAAGCATTGAACTAAATAGCTAAAAGGAGTACTAGTGTGCACGGCAGCTCACTTCATTCACAAACACTCTCTCACTCTCTCACTCTCTCACTCTCTCAGCTGGGGCTGCTCAGAGCAAGAAGCAAGGAGGCTGGTCGGCTGCTTGGGAAGGAGCTCGGCAAGGCTTGGGGGGGCTGCGGCAAGGGGGCGGCAGGGGCTGAGGTAGGGCTGCGGCAGGGGGCGGCAGGGGGCTGAGGCAGAGTTGCGGCAGGGGAGGGAGTGCGGCAGAGAGAGCTGCGGCAGAGGGGAGCTGTGGCGCGGCAGGGGGTGCGGCAGGGAGGCGGCGACCGGTTCCAGAGAGGAGGCACCCCAGGTGAGTATGGAGTTTGGGTGAGTTTGTTTCTTCAGTAGCTCAATTGGGGTTTGGTGTTCTGGAGTTGATCCTTCTCTTTACCTTTTCTAATTCAAGCCCTCGGTTGCTTACTGGATTTGTTTGGGTGCTGCTGAGCTAGGTTCCAGAGTGCTTGGGTGCTCGGAATGGGGTGGGGAGGAGCTATGGTTTGAAGGAGAGCGAGGTGGAGGATGGCTTGGGGAGGAGCTGAGGCATGGCTGCCCATTTATAGCCGGCGAGGGGAGGTCCGGCGAGCTGAGCTGGCGGCCACTGCTCCGCTACACCACCAGCGACTCGACGGCGGAGTTGAGGTGGCCTGGAGCTCCAGGGGGAGCGAAAGACAGCTTGGGTGAGGTGGCGGTGAGGTGCAGCTCCGGTGAGGCGACGACTCGGCGAAGTGAGCTGTGATTACAGGGGAGATGAAAGATGGCTGGCTGTTTTGCTACACCACCGGTGACGAGATGGGGAAGACAGCTGGGAGGGTTGAAGACCATGGAGAGCTCAGAGTTGCAGTAGCTCGGTTTGACGTGAGTCCAGCTGGAGAGTGACCAGGGTGCAGCCGCGGAGCACAGCAGCCATTGAGACTTGGGAGGTGGTAAATGTCGATGGGTGGCGATACAGAGATTAGCGGTCAGTGCTTGGTTTCACAGTGAGTTAGGCGCCGAAAGTTGCCTCATTTATTCACGGTGTTTGAATGCTGGAGCTGACGTCTATAGAGTTTTTACTGGAGGTTGGTAAGACAGGAGCTACTAGAGAAGGTTAAATGAGATTGACGGGTAACAGCAATGTGGACTGTGCTCAATGAAATTTTTGGGACAGCTCATGCAAGGAGTGAATAGCTATTGTACGCGAGGAATTACTTAGGGTCAAGGTGCTCGATGTTTGATGATTCCGATTTTTATTCACGACGTGCTCATTATTTCATGCACTGAGGTTTTCTAGAGATGCAGAGAGAGCTGTGTTAATTTTTGTAATTTTAGAGACCTAATTGTAATGACACGTTTAATACTATAGTGTATTAATTTCACATTTTGATATTTTTAAACTGGACACTATTATTTTATACTATGTTTGAATTAGATATATTGTCGAGATGTTCCATGATTTATTCCAGGATTTTCGGAGAATCCGAGGAGTGGCGGATCTCCCGATTGTGATTTTATTTGACCGAGTGCGTGTGTGCGGGTGTTGGTGCATTGGGTTTATTGATGATAGATCGGGCGGTAGAATTATGGTTTTGCTTGCATGCGGGTTTGGTCGGATTAGGCTAATGCAATGATGCTAATACACGGTTAGAAATATTAGGGCGCGACAAACCTACCCCCCTTAAGTCGAATCTCGTCCCCGAGATTCTACAGATTGGAATAGGTGAGGGTATTTGTCCTGTAGAAAATCTTCTCTTTCCCATGTAGCTTCTTCTTCGGTATGGTGATCCCATTGAACCTTGTAAAATTTTATATTCTTATTCCTTGTCTTTCTTTCGGTGCTTTCCAGAATTTTAACTGGTTGCTCTTTGTAGGTGAGATCCTTGCCAATATCCAATTCTTGATACTGCACTTGTTTCGTTGGCGGCTCGATGCATTTTCTTAGTTGAGATACATGAAACACATTGTGGATTTCTGATAGTTCCGGTGGTAGCTCTAGCTGATATGCCACCTGTCCTCTTTTTTCCTCTATCTTGAAGGGTCCTACAAAGCGGGGCGCTAACTTTCCTTTGACGTTAAACCTCTTCGTTCCTTTGAGAGGAGTCACTCGTAGGTAGACGTAGTCTCCGGGTTTAAAGACGATATCACGCCTCTTAGAATCGGCATAGCTCTTTTGCCTTGACTGTGCCGTCCTAAGTCGATCTTGGATGAATTTAACTTTCTTTTCTGCGTCTTGGAGAATGTCTGGACCAAAAACTTTTCCTTCTCCGGTTTCGGACCAATTCAAGGGCGTTCTGCATTTCCGTCCATAAAGCGCTTCAAATGGTGACATCTGTAAACTTGCTTGATAGCTATTATTATATGAGAATTCGGCATACGGTAAGCTATCTTCCCAGCTATCGCCGTATGTTAAGGCACACGCTCTTAACATATCTTCCAAAATTTGGTTCACCCGTTCCGTTTGTCCATCCGTCTGTGGGTGGTATGCGGTGCTAAAGTTCAATCGAGTTCCCATGGCTTCATGCAGTTGTTCCCAAAATCTGGAGGTAAATTGAGTACCTCGATCTGAGATGATTCGTTTGGGTACTCCGTGCAGGCTGACTATTCGGGCTAGATATAACTTGGCTAGTTGATCACCTCGATGTGTGGTCTTGACCGGCAAAAAGTGTGCCACTTTGGTCAACCTATCGACAATGACCCATATAGAATCATTTCCCTTCCTTGTCTTTGGTAATCCGACGATGAAGTCCATACCAACTTCATCCCATTTCCATTCAGGCACTTTGATTGGTTGTAGCAGTCCTGCAGGCTTTTGGTGTTCTGCCTTGACACGTTGGCATACGTCGCATCGGGCTATGAAGCTTGCTATCTCGCGCTTCATTCCATGCCACCAGAATTCCTCTTTTAAGTCCTGATACATTTTTGTGCTTCCCGGATGTATAGAATATCGGGATTCATGGGCTTCTTTTAAAATTAGCTCCTTGAGCTCCTTGCAAGCGGGTACACATAGTCGATTTTTAAACCACAGGGTGCCTTCTTCATCTTCTTTGAATCCACTTGCTTTTCCTATCTTCATTTTCTTCTTGATGCCTTCTATACTCTTGTGTTCTTTTTGGGCATCCTTAATTTGCGCTACGAGAGAGGGGGTCACTTCTAGGGTGGCTACATAACCTTCACTGACCATCCCTAAATTAAGCTTCTCAAATTCTTTGCATAAACTCGGTTGGGTTGTTGGAATTAAAGCATTTACCGAGGCTGGCTTCCGGCTAAGGGCATCGGCCACAACATTTGCTTTGCCGGGATGATAATGAACTCCAAGGTCATAATCCTTGATTAATTCTAACCATCTTCTTTGCCTCATATTGAGGTCTGACTGGGTGAAGATATACTTTAGGCTCTTGTGGTCGGTGTATATTTCACAACGATTTCCAATGAGGTAGTGCCGCCAAAGTTTCAGGGCATGAACTACTGCGGCCAGCTCTAAATCATGAGTTGGATAATTCACTTCGTGGGGTCGTAACTGTCTGGAAGCATATGCCACCACTTTTCCATCTTGCATAAGCACGCATCCAAGTCCATGTCGGGAGGCATCACAATATATGTCGAAGTTCTTCCGGAGATCGGGTAGTGTTAACACGGGTGCTGTCGTTAGCCTTCGCTTCAATTCCTGAAAACTGTCTTCGCACTTTTGCGTCCATTCGAACTTTTGATTCTTCTTTAACAGCTGCGTCATGGGTCGGGCTAACTTTGAGAATCCTTCGATAAAACGGCGGTAGTATCCCGCCAAACCTAAGAAGCTTCGAATCTCAGTTACCGTCCTGGGTGGCTTCCAGTCGAGCACATCTTTTACTTTGCTCGGGTCTACAGCTATTCCTCCTGCAGACACTATATGTCCGAGGAATCCAACTTCTTTTAACCAAAATTCGCATTTGCTGAATTTGGCATATAGCTGATGCTTTCTGAGTGTTTCCAAAACTGCTCTTAGATGTTGCCGATGTTCTTCATCTGATTTTGAATATACTAGAATATCATCTATGAATACCACTACAAACTTGTCCAAGTACTCCATGAACACTTTGTTCATTAAATTCATAAAATATGCCGGGGCATTGGTCAATCCAAAGGGCATGACGGTATATTCATATAGTCCATATCGAGTTGTGAAGGCAGTCTTCGGTATATCCTGCCCTCGGATCTTAAGTTGGTGATAACCTGACCTCAAATCTATCTTAGAAAATACTCGAGCTCCATTCATCTGATCGAATAGATCATCTATCCGTGGCAGAGGATATTTATTCTTAATAGTGACTTCATTCAGAGCTCTATAATCCACGCACATGCGGAGAGTCTTATCTTTCTTCTCAACGAATAATACTGGTGATCCCCATGGCGATGCACTAGGTCGAATAAAACCTTTTTCTTCCAATTCCTCCAATTGTTTCTTCAGTTCGATTAGCATATCAACGGACATCCGATAGGGCCTCTTTGCTATGGGTGCCGTTCCGGGCACTAATTCAATGATAAATTCCAGATCTCGGTCCGGTGGCATTCCGGGCAATTCCTCAGGAATACATCAGGGTATTCCTGTGCCACTGGGACTTGGGGTAACTCAGGTGCGGTTATATTGTTCAGGGTACTGGGTTGGGGAGAGGGTGACTTAGGAGTAAACTTAACTGTCTCTCCTCGGGCATTGGTAAGGGTAACTGTTTTGGTTTCAAAGTTTATAATGCCCTTATTCTTAGGTAACCAATCCACTCCTAGAATCACATCAATATCTTCTGATACTAGGACAATTAGGTCTGCCAAAAACTCTACCCCCCTTATAAAGATGTTTACATCTTTGCAGTAGTGTTTAGATCTGACTACTGACCCTGGTGTTCGGACTTTCATGGGGGTTTTCAATAGGTGCAATCCTATTCGGTTTTTCTCGGCAAAATGCTTTGAGATAAATGAATGCGATGCTCCGGAATCGAATAAAACAGTTGCTGGTACTGAGTTAACAGGGAACGTACCCATCACCACGTCGTGGGCGTCCTGGGCTTCTTCGGCATCAACATGGTTCACGCGTCCTTTGCTGTAGTTTGGTGCTCCTTTGGATCCTTGACTCCGGGTGGACATAGCATGCTCTGGACGCGGGCGCTGGTCGGCGGGTTCCTTTGCTTTCTTGGACACTCGCGAGCGAAGTGTCCAGGTTCTCCACACGAATAGCAGTTGGTCCTTCCTGAGCTTTGGCTTGCACTGCCAGAGTGATAATTTCCAGAGGGTCCCTTCTGATAGTTCTGATAGTTACGGGTGCTGAACTGGGGTATGGCAGGGGCAGTCCTGTAGTGTTGAGGTGCTGAATATCTGTGCTTCAGTTTCTTCTCATAACGGGGCCGTTATGTGGTTCCCCTGTCTCAATCGTCTTGACGTTCTTGCGCTTCCGGTTGTCTATTAACCCTCGGCGCTTATCCTCCACATTCAGAGCGGCGTTGACTACATCCTGCAACTCCGTGAACTTTTGCGAGGCTAGCTGGTACTGGAGAATCTGTTGTAGCCCGTTCATGAATTTCTCTACTTGAGCACTCTCGGACGCCATCTCTTCTCCTGCATACCGTGCTAACTGAGTGAACTTATGAAGGTACTCTGTTACCGACATCGTTCCTTGCTTGAGATCAAGGAATTCCTTCTTCTTAATTCCCATTAGACTTGCTGGGATATGATGCTTGCGGAACATGTCTTTAAACATGTCCCAGGTAATTTCCGTGTGTCTTGGTTGGGTACTCCTGATCCTTTTCCACCATGCGGCGGCGGGTCCTTGTAAATATTGGGGAGCGTAGAGTACTTTTTCTTTGTCGTCGCATTTGGCTACCTCCAGTTTTTCTTCCATAACCAACAGCCAATCGTCAGCGTCTAATGGTTCCGTCGAGCAGGCGAAGACGGGTGGGGAAGTCCTCTGAAATTCTGAGAGTCTATTTCCTTTTCCAGACGAGTTACCACCTGCATCATTAGTTGCACTGCTGCGTTGGTGGCTAGACAAGTTTGTCCCAGCATCTTAAACATTTCAGCTGGCGTTGGTTCGGCTGACGGGGGTGGTGGTGGTGGGTGGTCAGATTCCACGCAGTTCTGACCTTGGTCTTCTTTGTCTTCTGGGGTAGGAGTTTTCATACGGTTATTATTCTGAGGCTTGTTATTGCGTGCCTTAGAATTCCGGGAGTTAACTGATGTTTGGGAGTGAGTTGGAATCACAGGTGGTGGAGCATTTTTTTGTGCCTCCGCTGCCTTCTTCCGTGCTGCGGAGCTGAGAGAGTTATGACTCATCTTCACTTTCTAAACTGCAATAGCATCGGCTGATTCATCAGATGCTAGCATTTTTTTTTATTTTTTTATTTTTTTTTAAGCAAGGAGGTAAAAGGGAAAAGCGGGGTTTCGGTGCAGCGCCAAACTGAGATCAAATGCATCAATACAAATTCCAACGGTTGGGGTAAGCCAACCAAGAGACAAATAAAACATCGAAACAACGCACATAATTTAACAGTAAATGTGCCTAAGGGCACTTGTACAATACACATATTTCGTGCGTAGGGCACAGGGCTAAGCCCTATTACAAAGAAGAAAATAGGTTCCTAGGTTTATTATTAATTGGGGTGGCTATTCCACTCCACTTAGTCCACCTGGTCTACGTCCAGGCTGGAGGGCTGGGTCGCGGGTGTCTCTCCGCAAATGTCTCCATTCTCGGATGGCACCGGGGTGCTTCGGGGTGTAGAGGGGTTCCTACGACGATGCGCGGCTCGGGTGGAGGCCGCGTATGCCGAGAACAGCCTGAGGTATTCCGGGGAAAGAGCAGGGAAAGGGTTTCCATCTACCACTACAGGTATTCCTGCTATGGGTGAATCTCCGGACACTGAGGGGTGAGTAGAGGTCGCGGAGGATGCTCGGGCACGAGATCTTGGCTGAACAAGGGGAGTGGCTTGCTGGGTGAGGGTGAGAATATCCATGAGCTGGATAAAGACTTCGGTCATGGCGACCAGATACCGGGTGAGGTGCACCACGGCTACATCTTGCTCTTCTTCAGTACTGATGAAGGTTGGATTCTCTCCCAGAGCGCGGCTGGGGTAGAACCGAAAGGCTCTGCAGTTCATGCTTGGAATCATCTGGTGAAGACGGGAGACAGCCTCCCATGCAGCCACCTGCATGGATAGGTCGGGGTCGGGCACCGGTCGGCCCATGAAGTGGAAGTTTGCCTCGCTGTTGACACCGTCTTGGTAGACGTGTACTTCAGCCCAGTACACATTCGTGTGGGTGGTCTCCTCCCGATAGACATCGTACTCGGGTCGCTGGGAGGCTCGTAGAACCCCCTGGGCGACCGTCCACAGGATATCTACAAATCCCGCTAGCTCAGAAGCGGTGGTCTCATTGTAAAGAGTTCCACGGGGCATAGCTTCTTCTTGAGGTGCTGGAAGGAAGAAGAGAGAAATCTAAGGTTGTTGGCTTCAGGAGCAACTAGGGATGGTGAGGTGAGAAATGAGAACCTGGGTATTTATAGGGCAAAAGGAAGGGGTAGCCTTTATGTCGGGACAAGACGTTTATCTACCCTCATTACTGAGGGACGACCCCAACGTCTTATCCTTTCTCGGGCTTCGCATTTTGAAAGACAGATGAGAGGGATTTGCGGGTACAGACAGATTAGATTTTTAAAACATACTAGGCCGGGGGGCCCTTTTATTTATTAGAGGGACACGAGGCAACCCTAAGGGGTGTCGTGTACCACCTAGCACACACATACATAGCTCAGAACATTACACATGTCACACATACAGCTAGCGACCACTTATTTATTTTACACGTCGCTAACTAGGGGTAGACTACTACACAACCCTACGACCTACGACGTGATCTGAACCTCTTCGTCTTCTTCAACTGGCTCAACCTCCTCTGGGTCTTCTTCCTCCTCAGAATCCTCGACAAAGATGGATCCACCAAGTGGCGTCGGACTCGGTATGGTTGGGATGACTCGGGAAGTCCCAGCTCCAGTCGTGAATCGGCTGAGGTACTCACGGGCGGTGCGACGTCTCTTGGGTGGAGGCGGCTGCTCGCTCACCACCTGAATATCCCGGGGCTCTGGCGGGGCTTCAGTGGTGGCGGCGGTAGTAGTAGTCCCTCCTTGTGGAATAGGAGCCTGCGTCGGGAGTCTGGTGGCTTGATCCAGTAGAGTCTTCACTCGCTGTAGCTCCTTGCGCACATCTTCTAGTTCCACTAATGCACAGTGAAGCAGGGAATCCTGTGCCTCCACAAAGTGAGCTAGGTTCACCACCGCAGGGTCATTTTCCGCCAAAGGTGGAGTATATCGGCGGATTTCCTCCAGTATTGGATATGCTGGAATATATCTTGTAGCTCTGAACATCCCCATTTCTGGCATCTCATGGCGGAGATGCACCAGCGCCTTATAGGCTACCAGGTGCACTGCCTGACTATACGTCCAGCTGCAGGGTCCCACAAAACTGTATGTCTGATTATTGGCGTTTCTCAGTCCGACGATGAGCACTCTTGCCCAGTACTCATTGATAGTATCTGACTTTTTCTCCAAGAAGACGTGGTACTCCGGGTAGACACTGAATCCACATCGCTCCAGTGCCTCTTGCAGCAGTCGGGGACATCCTTCAGCATTGGGGGCACAAGTTTCACCATACAGCAGCTCCATCGTTCTAACCTATGAAATTTTCAAAATCAAAATGTGGTAAGTTTTTAAATTTCCCAAAGTCTTACCTGGAATAGATAAGCACTTAGCAGAGATAAGGATACTAGACTTGTTTTTTACAAAATTTTGTTTTTCAAAAAATTTTGGAAAATACTTTTGTCCTAGGTTTGTCTAACGGCCATGCTAACTAGGGGTTCCTACAGTCAGTATGACTCTGATACCAAGCTGTCACGCCCCCGGTTTTAAGGCCGGGTGCGCTCCTGTGATTACCGTACCGGTCCCTGGATCCGTAGCCGGTACGCACAAGAACTTGATAACGTCGTCACACAATACCGATTTATTACAATACAAGCCATTAAGGTCTTTTATCACAACAGGGCCTATTGGCCGAATAAAAGTTTTGCAGCGGAAAATAAACACACGTAGATAGACCCATCAGTATGCCAAACCCTCAGGCAACTGACTGGGGAAACGCCCTAGCCCTCGTAGTCGGTGTCTTCCTCGTCGAGGCAGAACTCTTCTTCTTCTTCTGGCCAAATCAACAAGCCAGGTGAGTACATTGAATGTACTCGCAAGCTATTCCCCACCGGGGAGAATATACGGTGATATTTCATGCAGGGAATAGCAATGTAAACAGCTCTAGTCTAGTTTAATAGTTGTGCGGAAAAGTAAGCTCTTATGTAAATACAGATATAATAGATTCGAAAGCGGTTTTATAAAGCTCATTGTAAAATTAAAGAGTTTTGCTCATCCACTGTCGAGACCGCCCAGTCCATACTACCCAGTGCAGCATGACTAGCGTCTCGATTCTCTGCTCAGCCTGCACGTTCCCGAATAGTGCAGCTAGCGTCCTTAGAGCGGTGCTCAGCCTCTGTTATCCCGACAACATGGCTAGCTCCCGCTTGACTCCTGGCTCAGCCCATACTGCTCCCGGACAGTACGGCTAGCCTTTCCTCCTGCAATTCCTTGCTACCAGCCTGTAGCGTAAATTGCACACTGTGGGCACATCGTGCCCACGTCCTTAATCCCTTTGCCCACCTTTCGCAAACAAAACCAGGTCTAACCAGCGTGTGGCCTTGCCAGTTCATGTCCATGACCGAGGACGCGGCTATTCGAATAGTTTTTAACACTCTGCAGAGGTTGTACGGCTTTACCCACAAGATGTGAACTCACCCTTTTTGCCGAGCGCTAACGATACACATCACGAAGTGTATTGGCAGGGTGGTCACAACGAGACCGTCGCCCGCTTCCATACTAGAGTTGGACCCGCTAGGTGAATACCCAAGTTTGCGTGCCCCGGATACCGAATTCCAGACACCAAATTGGGGCTCTCCACCTTTGTGTCGATCAACACCCAAACGCTACGCGGCAGTGGATCTCTAGGACTTTTAAGCACCTAGCCACGACTCCTAACTTCCTACGGGTCCAAACCCTAATACTTGCCGGGGTACCAAGTCAAGTCCTTCCCATAAAGGACATGTGGACGCACGGTGGTGGAACTGGTTTAGCGGCACTTTAGGCTCGGTCCTTAACTGATCCGAACAAGACTCCATTCCACAACTCACGATCGTCCTCGACGATGTGCCATTATCAATTCCTCTACAGCCTCCGGCTGCTCCTAACATTCTTGCCCGGATCTAAAACATCTCCGATTTTTGGGTTTAGGGTCTCGCCAGACCCTTCTTTCAAAAGTCACCCCGGATATCCCAGTATGTCCGAGGGTTTTATTTCTTGTACCAATTAAGGTTTTCAAAATTTTGGGTAAAACTTATTTTAACTATAGCAGGGCTAAGCGGGGCTTATAGCCTATAAATCCTAATATTTTTGTCGACTCGAAAATAGTCGACTAATATCCCTAGGGTTTCAAGGATAGGAAGTTCGGTCCTAAGCTTAGTGCAGCTACTAGGAATAACTATACTAATAAAATAATGTGGTATTAAAATATAGCATGCAGGATTTGCAAACAACAATAATAACGTTCATAAATATAGGATCCGGCATGATCAAGGGGGGGAATGCTTGCCTGGCAAGTCCTGTTCCTGTTCTGTACGCGAAGGTGACGCCGGTTCCTCCTGACGCACGTACGTCTCTCCGTCAACTACGCGTCGATTAAAAACAACGAATAAGAAACGATCCAACATTCCGATAAAATCAAACAACATGCAATACCAAATTACTCGAGGAACTACTTATGATTTTTGGGGTGATTAGAAAAAGAATCTAATTAGGGTTTTGCATGCGCGTGCACATATTTTAATTATTTAGACAAACAGATAACCCTAGCATACTGCCATTAGCTAAAATACGGAACAGTTCATTTAGACAATGCTACTGGATGGGAAGCTTGGTTATATCGCATGCGTTTTATTAGCAGATATCCCTGGTACTTAATATTTAAGGTGCATGAGGAGGGCTCTGGTACAGCTCTACGGTGAATTATATTGCATGCGAGTTGATTCCAAGAGCACGAGGATTGGATTACCCTCTAATCTCTACTAACCCTATTCTAATTAATTTTGATGTGCAAATAAATTTTGGAACAGGAATTTGGGTTTATTCACGGGTTCCAGAATAATATTCTTGAGCACTTAGGGAGGTTTAGAGGGACTTGGTTTGGCTAATTAAACCTTTACCGATTAGACAAATGGATTAGCGGGTTGGGCAGCTGAGGAAAGAAACAAGCTGGGCTGTCGGCGTGGACTAGCAACTGAACAACTGAGTTGAAGAGAATACGTGTTAATTGGCCACACATGCAACAGGACCTCTACTACTCACTGCTGAGGAAAATTGGTGGCTAAAATGCCTACACATGCTACAGGACAAGCATTGAACTAAATAGCTAAAAGGAGTACTAGTGTGCACGGCAGCTCACTTCATTCACAAACACTCTCTCACTCTCTCACTCTCTCACTCTCTCAGCTGGGGCTGCTCAGAGCAAGAAGCAAGGAGGCTGGTCGGCTGCTTGGGAAGGAGCTCGGCAAGGCTTGGGGGGGCTGCGGCAAGGGGGCGGCAGGGGCTGAGGTAGGGCTGCGGCAGGGGGCGGCAGGGGGCTGAGGCAGAGTTGCGGCAGGGGAGGGAGTGCGGCAGAGAGAGCTGCGGCAGAGGGGAGCTGTGGCGCGGCAGGGGGTGCGGCAGGGAGGCGGCGACCGGTTCCAGAGAGGAGGCACCCCAGGTGAGTATGGAGTTTGGGTGAGTTTGTTTCTTCAGTAGCTCAATTGGGGTTTGGTGTTCTGGAGTTGATCCTTCTCTTTACCTTTTCTAATTCAAGCCCTCGGTTGCTTACTGGATTTGTTTGGGTGCTGCTGAGCTAGGTTCCAGAGTGCTTGGGTGCTCGGAATGGGGTGGGGAGGAGCTATGGTTTGAAGGAGAGCGAGGTGGAGGATGGCTTGGGGAGGAGCTGAGGCATGGCTGCCCATTTATAGCCGGCGAGGGGAGGTCCGGCGAGCTGAGCTGGCGGCCACTGCTCCGCTACACCACCAGCGACTCGACGGCGGAGTTGAGGTGGCCTGGAGCTCCAGGGGGAGCGAAAGACAGCTTGGGTGAGGTGGCGGTGAGGTGCAGCTCCGGTGAGGCGACGACTCGGCGAAGTGAGCTGTGATTACAGGGGAGATGAAAGATGGCTGGCTGTTTTGCTACACCACCGGCGACGAGATGGGGAAGACAGCTGGGAGGGTTGAAGACCATGGAGAGCTCAGAGTTGCAGTAGCTCGGGTTTGACGTGAGTCCAGCTGGAGAGTGACCAGGGTGCAGCCGCGGAGCACAGCAGCCATTGAGACTTGGGAGGTGGTAAATGTCGATGGGTGGCGATACAGAGATTAGCGGTCAGTGCTTGGCTTCACAGTGAGTTAGGCGCCGAAAGTTGCCTCATTTATTCACGGTGTTTGAATGCTGGTGCTGACGTCTATAGAGTTTTTACTGGAGGTTGGTAAGACAGGAGCTACTAGAGAAGGTTAAATGAGATTGACGGGTAACAGCAATGTGGACTGTGCTCAATGAAATTTTTGGGACAGCTCATGCAAGGAGTGAATAGCTATTGTACGCGAGGAATTACTTAGGGTCAAGGTGCTCGATGTTTGATGATTCCGATTTTTATTCACGACGTGCTCATTATTTCATGCACTGAGGTTTCTAGAGATGCAGAGAGAGCTGTGTTAATTTTTGTAATTTTAGAGACCTAATTGTAATGACACGTTTAATACTATAGTGTATTAATTTCACATTTTGATATTTTTAAACTAGACACTATTATTTTATACTATGTTTGAATTAGATATATTGTCGAGATGTTCCATGATTTATTCCAGGATTTTCGGAGAATCCGAGGAGTGGCGGATCTCCCGATTGTGATTTTATTTGACCGAGTGCGTGTGTGCGGGTGTTGGTGCATTGGGTTTATTGATGATAGATCGGGCGGTAGAATTATGGTTTTGCTTGCATGCGGGTTGGTCGGATTAGGCTAATGCAATGATGCTAATACACGGTTAGAAATATTAGGGCGCGACACTCACCCGTGCGAGGCCGCCGTGGGGCGCGGCGTGGCCGGTGTCGGCCAGGGCCAGCCCGTGCGGGGGCGGCGGCGGCGGCGCGGCGCGCGCGCGTCCGTGCGGAGGCAGCGCGGCCATGGTCAGCGCAGACTGACCGCCTACAGGGACCGGTCAGACCGGCCTGTACGGGCCGGAGGCGGCACGGCTCGCCCGTGCGGGGGCGGCCCTGGTCGGGGCCGGTGGCGGCGCGGCTTGTTGGTGGCGGCGATGGCGGCCGGCGACCGTGCAGGGGCGCGCCGTGCTTCCCATGCACGGTGTTGTCTCCCCACGGCGATCTACATCTCCCCATTCCGATCGGCTTGGCCGGCGATTCCAATCGGCAACGGATATTTCTTTGGGAAAAGCGATTGGCATTG
Source organism: Stipa capillata (assembly GCA_019208055.1). NCBI lineage: Eukaryota > Viridiplantae > Streptophyta > Magnoliopsida > Poales > Poaceae > Stipa > Stipa capillata. The sequence goes on along the minus strand of JAGXJF010005179.1, from coordinate 281,556 downwards.
GCCAGCGACTTCGGTCGGCGACACTTTTCCAGGGAAATTCACACGTGGGCAAAGACTAATCTAGATACCAAAATAGATTGCAAATATGGAATCTAGATTAAACGTAGAACCCATCTTCTATGTGTTCATCGACCTTTACCTCCTCAACCGATGTAAAGGGAGCCTAGATGAAGAAGGCTCAGCAGAGGCGTCGTGCTGATAACGTGTTGTGCAACCTTTGCCGGTGAGTCCGGTCCTCGGGTTGCACGACGAGGCGTAGACGAGATAGACGAACGACGAACACACAGGAGCGGGTACAATAGATAAATTGACACAAGGTGTAGGGGTAATCTTTCTTCTCTTTATTTCTCTTCTCATCAAGTGTACAATTGAATGGATCAATACCCCTATTTATAGACTAAGCCCCTTCTTGGGGGTCAAGATAAGTGCCCATCAATCTTGCTTAGTGGGGTAACTACCCTTGACTAAGCAAGGTTTCCTAACATGAACCACAAGGTGGACGCCGTTCGCAATAGTGTCCCGTTGTGGCCGTTCTATTAAAGAGCGTCCATGGGTGCACGCTAACTACTTCAGCGTCCTTACTATTTTTAAAATTCCGAGAAAATCATTCCCATTTTTGTAATTTCGGGAGTAATTATTATTATTAATAAAAAATTGGTATACGGCTCGTTTGATTTGTAGAATTAAAAAAATAGAAATTCTGGTGCATGCACACTACGGTATATTTTTGCGTGATTTCACCAACAATTTACCCATGAGAGGTGCAATAGAAGCATTGCATTGACCCATTAATACAATACATACTTATATTACATTCTAAAAGTGTATGTAAGATTTCAACTAATTTGAGATACAAAAAGATAAGTTATTATAAAATAAAAGCTAGAATATATAACAAAAACTATGTAACTGAAAGTCATATCTAACATAAAAGCTACGGTATACTACGTTATTATACTACTACACCGACTTAGTGTTGTGTTGTCCTCCATGGTCGATGTACTATTACTACTCCAACTCAGTGTCGTGTTGTCCTCCATTATCAATGTAGTAATCGACCCTTCTCCCTCCAACTAGGTTTGCTTCTCCACTCCTAGGAACTCCGGGTGCTTTCCCTTACTATCTATCAACTTAGAGCCTAACAAATGAGGTCTTATATAGGAGATGAGTACAGCACATCCTCAACAAGTCTACAAATAGTAACTAGTGTTTGAATGCACTATCAACTACTATGACTCACAAGTCTCAATAACCCATGATTTTCTGAAAATACTTTTTATAACTTAAGGGTTCAAATTTAAAATTTAGTATTCTATGATCATCAGGCCCTACAGGTTGTTATAACCGATGGTTCCCTTCCCCTTGCATTTGTACAGTGGGTGCATGCCACACTTCAATACACTCTGCAGAGGTACATTACTTTACCCACAAGTGTTACTTAGCCTTCTTGCCGGATATGAAACCCATCGCACTCCCACTAGTGTGTGGCAAGGTCTAAGGTTCCAAGCCGTTTTCATACATCCCATCTATCATATCTCAACCATTGCAACTGGACCAGATCCAACCCCACCTGTGACTTATAGCACTGCTAGTAGGGCAATGACGTATCCCTTGATGAGACACGTAATGCTTCCGTACGCAAGGTTCAGGGTTTAATGCTCCCCTGAGCAAGGGACATAACACTTCCCCGGGCTTTATATAAGTTCTACTAAGATGGTATTGCTTGGCTAGCCCGTCCCACTCCAGGTCTTGTGGTCAACATTGTCTATACGACACTCGGTGCCACCTGACAATTATTATTACCTTTATATGATAACATAATTTCCTGTTAATAGAAATCAGGGTGTGACACTTCAATTCCCCTCCTAGCTCTTGCTCTTGGCCTTCTCCTCTTAGCTCCTTATCTTGTGACCTTGGCTTTCTTTCTTCTCCTACCACTACTGAAGTAGGTGGCTTGATGTTGTGGTGTGAGATCGAAGTGACCCCAAGAGCTCCTATTTATAGGCATTTATGAGCCTGTTGTGCTAAGATTTTGAATTTGTAGCAGCTTGACACCTAATTGGTGACTCTTGTGCACCCTAGGTGAATAAGCTGGTTAGATGGCATTTTGAGGTTGATCCTAAGCTTCCTAGCTGGTGGTAGCATTGAAATATCTTGGCTACCAGCGGCAGCTTGTCTCCTTTGGTTGGTCTTTATCTATATGTTTCTATTGTTTTTGTTGCCTAAACTGCTGCCTTTTTATCACATGACATGATTGGTATGAATAACTCAAAACTTCTTAGCATATTGGACATTTGGATGGGCTAGATTAACTCCTGAAAGCCTAATCCTAACTTAATGAAGGTTTGCGGTTGATCTATTAAGTAAACAAGCCTTAGAATCATTTGGTTGCCTCTACTCTTTGAGAAACTTGCTCTGGTTTGACTGATCTTGCGTTAACTCAAATAGTTGTCTCTTGCTAATTGATTTAGAAATCATATTTTAATAAGCTTCTTTGGTCAAGTCCTGCCCTTTTAAGAATGAGAGCAAAACCAGTTTTTGATTCTTATATGGTAAACCTCCTAAACTAATATTGCATCGAGATGCAAATATTCCTTTTACTAACCCCTTAACCTCTTTTGTTTGAGCTCTTGTGCTTGTGCAGGTTTGTAGATTGGAAGCTTGAACAGAAGTAAAAAAAAATAGAAGAACATGACTGAGTGTAATTATAATATATAGCTAAGATTTTATTCTTGTAACATTTTCTATAATTCATTTATTGTAACCCTAATATAATAAGAATTATTGTAGTTATTACTTTGTATTTCATTGCTATGATTATTTGGACATTAATATATTGTAATGACCATCTCTTACATACTTGTTTTTATTTGTATCATTATTTGGAAATATCCTATTAGTGATTTCATTAATAATATATATTTATTATTTATATTTAAACAACTTATTTCCAAAATTTTAATTTTACCCTACATTTCATTGCATGAATGCAAATGATGCACAAAAATTCTCTAAGCATAACTCTTTCGATGTTACTACATTTCGGGTTCTCATGGACTACTTTACATGCAATTTTAAAGAAATTTTTTCGTTTAGTCCAATCTCAAAGAAATTTTCCTTTGTGTTTACGACAACTATGGCAAACATCTAATATTTCAAAAAAATCTTGTGTTTTTCATGTGGAACAACCAAACAACTTCTATTACTTATTTATGTGATTTTGATTCCTAAATTAAATATGTCATGACACCCAATTTTTTTAAATATTCCTGCGCTTTTTGAATCATACGAATCAAAGACAGTCTAACTATTTGCAATGTCATCCTTTTTTATTCTAAAATTAACTCCCAATGCAGCATCCTCGTCTTGCCACATCACCTCTGAAAGTATAGCCATCAGATTCTTATTAGTTAAAAGAATCAACAATCATATCTATCAATTTTTTTTTGACAAAACAGCATCAGCGTGCTATTTATTGCCAAAGGTTAAGGACGGCGGGGAGCCGACCCGGGGGTACAGATTACAGGGGAGGGGTAGAGACATAGAAAACAAAACGGGAACTTAGGAAACAAAGGTGAAGGTATTATGGGACATCATCGGTGCCCGAGGTAAGTTCGCCGAGGCCCGGTCCACGAGCTCTTGCCCACAACACTGCTTCGTTTTGAATGAGCATTCGAACTCTCTCCCTCCGAAGAGCTTTTTGGTCAAAAACCCGGCGATTGCGTTCTTTCTAGATCTTCCAGTGTCAGGATGAGAATGGTCTTGACAGCCTTTGCACGTGTGCGATTGCCTAGCGCGCTGCTTTCTTCACCGCGACCACCAGTAGGAGATGCTTGTTCCTCTCTCCCAGTCCCTTGGTTTTTGAAGGGCTGAAGTTTTGATCAAGATGACCAACAGGCACACGTCCGAGTCAACGCCAATTCAGTTGCCGCCCCGCGTCGTTTCATTTCTCCAGAGACGACGCTACCCTGTCCACCCCTTCTGTCTCTCACTCACACCCACGCTCTCTCTCAGACTCACGCGCGCGATGGCATCTGTCGGGGACACGATGGCATAGCAAGAGACGAACAAGAACAAGGACTATTTGGTCGCCTCCGCGACGACGACGGCGCTGACGAGCTTGATGTCGTGCGCTTGGTTGTTAATGCTTCTGGATTATCATTTGTCTTGGAGGTGACAGGAATGGGAGCAGTTTTGATTGGTTGTTTAACATATTCGGCAACATTAATAACTGTGAATCATACTTTTCTGAATACGTTTACCATAGTGAATAAGGTGGATAAATTTATCTATTTATGTACTGCTAAATTTAATCGATAAGACGAACTAAGCGTAGCTCAGTTGGTTAGGTTCCTTGTGGTGGAACTTACCCCACCCGGGTTCAAATCCTAGACTTGATACGGGGGTGCTTGTGGTGATTTCGTCAATCTCAAGATCTACTGGCTCGGTCTCTCGAAGGTGCTCATAGAGATAGGGTGTGCGTGCGTGCGTTCATAGGGGTGAGTATACGTACGTGTATGTGAGCGCCTGTGTCTGTACTGTGTTTCTAAAAAAAAATTAAATCGATAAGATTTTCCCATTAAACATTTCCCGCGGCATAGTTTATTACTACTACGTACGCGGAAACGAGATACAGTACCATTTCCTAGACTTTGTCACTACTAAAAGAAGTTCCTTCGAATGCATTCTTCTAAGATTTGTTGTTTGAAATAAATTACTCTATTCACTAGAGTAGATGATGCTTTGCAAAGCACAAATGCTCTGTGTCAATTGTCATGGCTGTGAAGCGAGCGATCGCATGACACTATTGTGCACTTCATCGAGTAACTTGATAACCGTTATTCGGCAGACTTGACGTTAGCGCGACTATAAAACTGAGCGTTAAATGGCCAGAAAGAGAAGAAAAGAAAATGAAGTATTACATGAATCCACAGTCAAATCGTAAGTACACCAAAAGATACCAAGAACCAAGAACGGATCACACCGAACTCAACCTCGAAAATCCCTACTTCCTTATCAAAATAATGGCCCGGTTTTGGGACGCAAGGATTATACGTGATTTCGCAGAGATTCCTAAGGCGCTGCAATCAAGATAAGGACTAGTAGTAATACGAAAGCCGTTGGTGCGTGGTTGGCAGGAAGCAGTTCATGTTGTGGTTGTGCTCCGTACAGATGGATGGAGGAAGCATCGTACATGGCTTGAGGTTCCATTTTCTCTCCATTTCATTATCTTATCTCGTGAGCTGTGAGGATGGCTTGCATGTTTGAACCTTTGGTGCCATCCTTATATAACCCGGCACAACTTGTGGGGTTCGGTGTACAACGCTTTCGTACTGTTCAACAACAACAACCAGCTATACCTATTGAGGCAAAGTTAATTACACTCTAAACCAAGTTTTGTGATTGTTTTTTTCACTAAGCATCAGGTATTATAAAACGGGTCTCTTTACACCAATGTGGCCGCTTGAATTTAGCACCTTGATCAGGTATTTCAATTTGGAGAGGAAAATCCTACCGGTTTACTGCCCAGCCCACTCGACGCTGCCACCCGTGATGCCACGTCGTGCTCAATTGGAACCCGCGCCACGATTAGCGATAGGGATTAAGAGATGTATGCTGGTGCTCGAACAATACGCTTTAAATTTTCAATTATATCATGAAAATTGGCAACACTAAAAGATTTATGCAAGAGATATGTGTGTCAATACATACATGCATGCATGCAAGTTATGTATCAAAAAGTGTATGTAAGAGATTATGTCTCAAGACATATATGCATCAAGAGATAAGTTCAAGTACACGAGTACTTTTCACATATACGTTTGTAATACTCTCATCAGACTGGCGTGAGCTTCAGCTGGGCATGACGTGGCATCACGGGTGGTAGCATCGGGTGGGCCGAACAGTAAACCTGGTTCCGTTTTTAGTGTCAAATTCAAGTGGCTCTATTGGTGCAAAGTGACCCGTTTTGTAGTATCTGATGTAAAGTGAAAAAACAGCCATAAAATTTGATCCAAAGCACAATTAACTCAACATAAAAACTCATGGCGTTGGAATAATGCAACGTAGGTTGCCTGACGTTTAGATAGATGGTATGTGAACCGTCTGGGGTGACACGACGAACTTCCAATGCCCCTTGCCCTTGTTACGCAGCGCGGCAGAAGAGAACCTCGGTTTCTTTACCCGTCAATTTATTCTGCACACGCTAATGTTACCAGCGTCGACATAAGGCGTCGATTCCCTTGATGGATATGGTTGGGACTCCCATGTATCGTCACATGATCTTCGTGGCCTCGTATTACTCGCAATTTTCTATTGTCTCTAACTCCATGAGCTTCCACCACGTCACATCTTGCCTCTTCTCTCACTCCTTCACCTGACTCGTTCCAGCAACATGCCCAACAAGGAAACCCACTTCAATAGGATTATTCACGACAGATCGTGTTCGCGGCTAATCCAGTATCACCCATTACTTTTGTTTAGGAAGTGCTTTCGGCTAATCTAATGTCATTAACAGAATATGACAGGAGAAAAACTAAGGATCCATAGTTTGATTATAGGTATTGGTCTGATTTTAGCATAGTTTGATTATAGGTATTGGTCTGATCTTACTATAGTATCCCGTATACGAGGAGGTATCCGTATATGATTCCTTGGACTATCGGAATAAGAGTACGTATCTGGTAAGGATCCCCAGGAGATAAGGTAACCCCCCTGAAAGGACCGAGGACGTATGGTTGTTATCCTAAGAGAGACCCGAACCTGTATAAAAAGAACGTTTTCCTTGCCATTATACCTCTGGCCTTGTGCCCTAGCGGTCCCTACCCCTCATATATACACATTCCACGAATACCGTAAGATCGGTGGTTTACCGATCGTCGACAGAAGGCGCCGACCGTGAGGACCTCTCCGGCTCAAGCCGTCCAGGAAGAATCAAAGCTGGCAAGACGTGCAACTTCTCGCGATCAGCCCATGATGTCGACTGCATGGCCCTCCTCTGTTCGACTCGAGGAGGAAGAAGCAGGTTCGACGAGTGATCTGATTGTTCTCACGCGACGTACCGGGTACTCAGATCTGGGCTTCTACGACAACTTCGGCCAGATAGATCTGTACCCAGCATCTAACCGCGTAGATCTTGGAGAATACGCTCCTGGCGAGTACTCGGATTGCGAAGCTGATCACTTCAGAACCGAGTGCGCCAAGGCCTTCGGAGGAACGTTGGTGCTAACCGACAATTTCCAGGCAGGACCGACCAGCCCGATGTCCGGACTGTCGCCTGCAACGTCTGATCGACCAAACGATCAAGATCTCAATCACAGTATCCCTCCCGATGGAGTGGAACTACACCTCATCTAATCCAGACCTTCGAGTGGTTCTCGCGATCCATGACGGTCGGGAAAGATCTCGAGGACCCGGATCAGCATGGGGGCTCACAACATCGGAGCCCGACGAGATCGTTTAGCAAGACCTCCACCACAACTACGAGCGACGACTTCGGAAGATTCCCCCTCCAAGTCGGAGAGCAGGTTCTACGGCTAGTTCGGAACCGGGGCAAAAAGGACTTTCTCCTCAGCAGGACAACGGCTCCACAGGAGAAGTCGCCCGATCCAAGTCGCTCGAGTTAGTAGTAGAGAGATAGTCGAGTCCCCTTAGAGAGTTCCTCGTGCAAGCACCTTCGGTAAGATCACATAGTCATCACCTCTCCGATCGCCAGTCTGTCTCAGGTTGCCCCAGCTCCAGCCTCAAGTCGTCAAGCTACGAACAAGCCGATGATAAGACGCTCTGGGCGCCGTCGCCCAGCACGCGCACTCGACAAGCTTTTTTAGCGGGCCACGACAAGAGCACGAGAATCTCTGGAGCAACCAACGACAACTCGAGAGGAGGAGGTGATGTTTTCTACTTCTAATTTTTTTCTATCAGTTTTTTCTTACAGTAGCTTGTAAATGATACTTCAGTCAGTTCATAATTTTTTAATATTAAGTTTCTAATTCGATATTTATTCAGACTGTCTATCTGAGAAACTTCTCGAATAAGACAGTCAGGGGCTGGATAAGTATGTGGCATCAAAACTGGCGTAACCAACGATTCGACCTTCACAAAGGGAAAAGGGTTCCGCGTTGCAACCGTCAGGGACGCGAGGAAGACTCCTTAACGTGTCTGCAGGTGACAGGGGAAGCGACCGAGCCCCCACCTGACTAGACTTAAGGCCTGATCAACTAAGCTCCCCGGTTCCATGGTAAAGTTCCCCGACCACAAGTAAAGGAAGAAGAGAGGGTGCGAATATGACTAGGCCGACAGAACCCGCTTGCTTATCCGCATCCCCAACTACTTTGAGCAGAAGACATCACAGATAGAGTGCAATGTTGTCGTAGTCAGTGCAAACGTAGGACTTACTAACTGGCGTCCAATATCCCTACAACAAGGGGACGCAAGTTGCTGCTATGGCCATGATAGACTGTATGAAGGCCCCTTATTGCGTTTACTGATGACGAGGAGCCAATGAGACCTCCATCCAACTAAACCTAAGGCCTGGTCAATCGCAGTCAGCGGCATACTGCACAACTCGTAAGCCTAAGTCAAGGAAAGTGGACGCAAAGTTCGACTAAGTATACGAGAACCCTCGTATCCGACAAACATTCACAGAGCAGTAGAGTTTAGGTTTTCAGAAAACAAAACACACAGATTAAGCATAGTTACTAATCAAAAAGTGTTAAGTCAGGTTAGCAGGCTATCTGCATTCAGCCATTCGAGACCGCTTCGCCTCGAGGTCGATTCCCCGCTCCTCCTCTGACTGGACCAATCGCTCCTCTAGGTCCCGGACAAAGCGAGCAAAAAGGCAAAAGGTTAGTTTCAGTAAAAACAAATTACGATTAACGTTTTCAGTTGTTGATTATATCTAGAAGCGCCACGACCGGGGGCTAGACCTTCACTCAAGTTGGACAACAGGCGTCCTGAGCTAGGGGCTCAATGAACTCCACAGCCAACTAGCCCCATGCTGGAACTAACTTCCCCAACCGGAGAATGCCTGCAGTATGCACTGCAGATTGACTTCCCGACCACGTTTTGCCGGTCTCCGAGTCACTTCCGCACTTGGTATCCGTCGCCTACTCGTGAGTAGGGACTCGCAGCTGGTAGCGAGACAAGTGTCCAAGGAATGTCAGACCTTAGACCAGAACATGACAGTTACCTAGCAGAGGTGATGAAACTAGAGAAGAAATTCATCGGGCTCGAAGTATGGTACATCCTAAGGAAGGATAACTGCTGAGCCGATGGTCTTGCCCGCCTGGCGTCCTCACGTTCTCTATGTCTACCCGGGACCTTTGCAAAAAGGATTTCGATGCCGTCCATAGCTTCTTGCGAACCTGTGGACGAAAGAATGGCCACCCTCAGACAGAGCACCATTCAAGGACGTCACCAGGTATTGATGCTCCAAGGAGAGTAGCGGGTCGACTCGTTGCTCCCCTCGGTCTTGAGGATTCATGGATAGAACCTATCTGCATGTACCTTCACGATCGGATAGTACTTGAGGACGATGCACCATCCGAGCGGATTGCCTGACGTGCTTGGATTGCTCCCTGGGCGATGGGGCCATCTATCATCGAGGAGCCTATGGAGTGCTCATGAGGTGTATCATTCGGACGCAGAGTAAAAAACTACCCAAGGAAATCCATGGAGGGGTGTGCGGGGCACATGCATATTTCTGAACCCTGGTCGGAAAGGCCTTTAGACAAGGATTGTATTGGCCGACAACTCTCTGTGACGCGAGCGACTTGGTGAAGCGATGCCGTCAGTACAAATTTCACGGTAGACGCATTCACCAGCCCGCCCAAGCATTGCAGACGATTCCCTTGTCGTGGCCCTTCACGACATGGGGCCTGGATACTCTGGGGCCCTTCCCGATTTTGCCCGGGGGCTACAAGTTCCTGTTCGTCGCAATTGACAAGCGCGCTGCGGTTTCGCTAATGTCAGCGGTACAGTGGCACAGAAAAAGGAAAGATTCTCCATCACCACGCGAAAATTTCATCACGACAGTTCGGTTTCCTAGAAATCTACCAGGCGAATGCGTGTCCGTGATCAATGGATCAGATTAAATCAAAAGATGCTTCTCGGGCAAGCTAGCCCAAAAAAAGCCTTTGACTACTCGGAGGTTTTTCCCGACAAAGATATCACGACTACCCGGTAGAGATATTACCTACTCGGGAATGTTGTCAACAAAGTACACGAATTCGCCTACTCGGAGTTGCTTCCCGAAAAGGGCAGATTTCTGACAGAACAGTCATGACCTCACTTCACGTACTGATGGGGGGCTTGACGATGAATAGTATAATATCCCGTATACGAGGAGGTATCCGTATATGATTTCCTGAACTATCGGAATAAGAGTACGTATCCGGTAAGGATCCCTAGGAGATAAGGTAACCCCCCGTAAGGAGGAATAACACCCTTTAAACTAGGAAGTCAATCCTGACGTTTAGGGAAGCCAGAGTTCTACTCGAGCATAAGTCTATGTCCAGTACGACTAAATGAACCCCCTATAAAAGGATGAGCAATCCTATAGGGAAGGAGAGGTCAAGTTAGATCCAGGGGAGATTAGATCCAAGGAAGATTCAGAAGCCATAGCTTATTTCCACGAGAAGACCCGCCACCTCAAAGGAGTCGAGTTTAGCGGAATTAATCGGATTAGTCTACGATTAGGCCTAGAATAGCCACTAATCTTCATACCCCTTGTGAGACATTCTCCAGTTAATATATACGAATAGGACGTAGGGTTGTTATCCTGAGGAAGGCCCGAACCTGTATAAAAAGGGCGTTTTTCTTGCCATTATACCTCTGGCCTTGTGCCCTAGCGGTCCCTACCCCTCATACATACACATTCCACGAATACCGTAAGATCGGCGGTTTACCGATCGTCGACAGGATCAAACTACGTAAAACATAAAATCACATGATCACAATATATTTTTTCACATATGTAATATAAAAGAGTATGATAGAAATAATTTTTTAAAGTTATTTTTATGTAGCAAACTTTGTGGGATGGTTTCTTTTTCGAGTATTAGAAACGGGTGATATAGAAGTTAAAAGTTAAATTGTTATTTCTCAGTTGACTGAGTTGTACAAAAAAAATTATGTAACTCTAGTTAGAAATGTGCAATTGGCCAGTTGCATATCTCTTGATCTGAAGTTACACATAATTTTAAAAATACAACCAATAATTAACTGTTAGATAAATAATTAAAGTCTAATCATTAATTTAACAATAGTTATTTTTTAAATTGATTTAGAAATAGACGTTCCAAAGTTAAAATCAGATTAGACGTAAAGCATTTCCTGCATTGATAATCAGCAAAAGTGAAAAGCGGGGTAAAAGCATCCTGGTCCTCTCCCCACCCCTAGAGGCCCAAACCGCAGCCGGGCCAACCCTAACAGGCTGCTAAACCCCCGCTCCATTTCCAAATCCCACCTCCCCCGCCTCCTCCTCCGCCGCCACCATGCTCCGCGCCGCCCTCAACTCCGGCGGCGGCCGCCGCCACCTCCCCGCCCTCCTCCCCCACCACCGCTTCCTCTCCGGCTCCTCCATCGCCGCGCTCTTCTCCCAGCCCTCCCCGCCCGCGGATCCCGCCCCCGCGATCAAGTCCGGCGGCATCGACCTCTCCCACCCCAACACTATCCCCGCCCTCCTCGCCCAGCCGGACCTCGCCTCCAACTACCCCGCCACCTCCCGCTTCTTCTCCTGGGCCTCCTCCCACCCCGCCGCCGCCGCTCTCAACTCCAAGTGCTTCAACTCCATGCTCCAACTCGCCGCGGCCAACGGCGACGCCGACCACTTCTGGTCGCTCGTCTCCTCCATGCGGTCCAAGGGCTACGGCATCTCCAAGGCGACCTTCCAGGCCGCCACTGAGAGCTTCAAGTCCAAGAGCATGGCCAAGGACGCCGACCTGCTCCAGGAAACCTTCTCCGCGCACGCCAGGAACGCGGCGGCGGCGGAGGCGTGCAAGATTCTCCGGTCGGAGGGCGATGAGTTATCCAAGCTGAGCAAGTTGAGTGAATTGGGCGTTGAGGTGACCGATGAGCTGGTGGCATCGGTGGTGGAGAAGGTGGCGCAGCTCCCACGGCAGGCGATGGTGTTCTTTACGTGGGTGGAGCAGACGGCCGGGGCGGGGATCATTTGGGGCAAGGTTTACAATGCCATGGCCAAGGTTATTGGCCGGGAGGATAGCATCGAGGAGTTCCGGGAGGTCCTGCGGAAGATGAGCAATAAGGGGCTTGGGATGGATAGGGAGGTGTACGGTACTCTCGTCGACAGGTTCCTCAAGAGGAAGATGCTTGCGGATGTGGTGGACTTGTTCCGGTTCGCGATGGGTGGGACAGAGAAGCCATCGGCTGAGGATTTTGTGTTCTTGTTGAAGAAGCTTGTGGTGAGTGACGATCTGGATCTGAAGTTGGTGATGAGGGTCGTGCGGATCTATCAGAAAGCGGGGAATGAGGTGAAGTGCTCCGTGTTTGATGCTGTTGTCAAGTCTTTGAGAAGCGTAGGGAGGCTTGGGGAGAGTGGTAGGGTGTTGAAGGCAATGGAGGAAGGTGGCTTTGTGCCAGATAGCGCTGTGCATGGAAAAGCTGTTCTTGCAATGTGCAGTGCTGGGGATCTGGAAAATGCACGCAAACATTTGGCTCGTGTAGAAAAATCAGGGTTTAAGTTGGATCCACATGTATGGTCTGGTTTAGTTCAGAAGTACTCTCTTGGTGATGATGTTGATATGGCAGTTTCATGCTTCCCTGAAATGCTGGAAAGAAGAAGCGGCAATGAGGTTGGTTCTGCTCTTGAGGTGCTGATTTCTGGACTCTGCAAGAAGAAAGAGGCAAAGGAAGCATTCAAGGTATTGAAGAACATGGTGTTGAAGAAGGCCGTGGTTCCTTGGCAAACTACCTACAAGTATTTGATCCACAAGTTGATCCGCCAAGGTCATCTGAAAGAAGCATTTGAAGTGCTGGGTTTAATGAAAAGCAATGGCTTTCCACCTTTTATTGATCCATTTCTCGTACAAATTTCAAAGTCTGGAACTGTGGATGATGCCCTGGGTCTGCTGAACGCAATGTCTTCTAAGGAGTTCCCATCAAGAACAGTTTACATGCGCTTGTTTCAAGGTTTATTCAAAGAGGGGAGGCATGAAATTGCCCAACAGCTGCTTTCTAAATCTCCTGGAAGTGTCCGAAACCATGCGGATGTTCTCGATCTCTTCTATACGAAGAAACTGGAAGAACCTGCTGCAGTAGCTTCGTAGACCATTGATATGTGGTTGAATTGAGTTGTTGACAATGCGTATTTTGAACGGCAGTTTCAATTTTCTTTTGGTTCTGTAATTGTCCACTTAGCCGGAAGCAGAAGTTTGGATGGCAGAAACTTCTTTGCTGAAATGCTTGCATGATCTCTAAAGTAATAAATAACATTCTTTTTCGTTTCTCTCCTGGAGTTCCCTTCTGTTTGTGCCACATATTAACATGCTTCCTGTAGCAATTGGCATTTGGCGATAGTGCCTAGTTAAACGAGTGGCAGCCATGGAAGATTCAGTATTCAGTAGTTTACACCTTTTGTTAATTCGAAGACGGCATTAGGCATTGTACTACTGTTGTTAGATTGATGTTCTTACTAGCATCAGTTATATCAGTTATATCACGGTGTATTACTAGTTTGTTTATGGCCCAGTTCTTTTCGGCTTCTCCAGAGGCTTCTCCCAGAAGCTGTCCTCTCCCAGCTTCTCCCAGAAGCCGCCCCCTCAAATTCGTCGGGGCTTCTAATTTAGACATACCATGACTAGTTTAGAAGCCTCGATGAATTTGAGGGGGCGGCTTCTGGGAGAAGCTGGGAGGGGGCGGCTTCTGGGAGAAGCTCCCGGAGAAGCCGAAAAGAACTGGGCCTATGTATGGTTGACGCATATGAATATAAATTCTCTAAGCTCTATATGGTGACAATCTGGACAGAATAACGCAATGGCCTCACGTATGAAATGACTGACATGCATGGACAATAGTGCAAGCACAGTACCACTCATGATCATGAAAAATTCTGAATGTAGGGCCTCTTTGATCGCAGGATTCCGAAAACATAGAAATAATAGAAAAAATGTAAGGTTAGAATGTCATGACATGTTAAATTCTACAAGAAACAAAACCACAATAATTACTAAGAAGAGGTCTTTGAATGCTGCACAGAAAAAATGCAACAATTTATTGCTTAGAGAGAGAAAGGAGAGAGAATATGTATCGGAACTCTCGAAGAAAAAATTTCATGAGGTTAGAGCTCATGCTGGGATTCCTCTAAAGTTTGTAGTAAATATTTTTATCCTATGAAATTTCTTTGGTGTAATCGTATGATCCAAAGGGCATCCATAAGGTTACAAAACAGGGATATCACAGATCTAGGTGAAAAATCTCTATTCAAAAATGTTGCAACAAGAAACAAGTGCCATTCTTTTCATTCCATTCGTGTAATCTTGAGTTACAGTTTGACTGTGTATATATAATTCGGTTTGGCTTCCTACCAAGGTAGCATTGAATTAGGAGAAAGGAAAATGTCAACTTTTCGACCTTAAACTCTTTCTCAAGTTCACATCTCAACCTTAAAATCTAAAATGGTCCAATTTACGACCTCCAATTCTCAAAACTGTTTAATTTTCAAGCCCCGATGGTTTTCACCCAGTTTTTATCACATGGCGATGGTTTTGACCCTTTGACTAGTTCGACCCTGGTGTCAGGATGACGTGGGTGCTAAGTGCCTATCACATCACTGCCATTCATCTGCCGTGTCAACCAAAAACACTACCACACAACCTTTGACTAGGGTTTGATCTTGGTTGCAGGATGACATGGGCACCAAGTGGCTGTCACTCATCTGCCACGTCAGCGAAAACCACTACCACACCAACGAAAACAACCTCCACGTCAATGAAAACCAGGGTGAAAACCACCTAGGGTTGAAAATTGAACGGTTTTAGGAGTTGGAGGTTGCAAATCAGACGTTTTTAGAGTTTAAGGTTGAAATATGAACTTGAATAAGAGTTCAAGGCTGAAAAATGGATTTTTCCTAGAAGAAAACATATTTGTGTCTATCTATTCACATAGGCTGGCCATCTGTGCAAAAACTGGGCCAGCAGGCAAGAGCTGAGAGCAAGCAGTGAAATGATGAGATAGATCATCTCCACTGCCGATCTTTGCTGTCTTCTTTTAATCTAATTGAACAACAAAGTCAATCGATGTATTGTCTTGGATCGGCGTTAACTCGTACCTGGAACAGCATTGCAAAAGCAGAAGTCAGCAATCCAGCAAAACCACACTATTTTTCATCAGAGCAGCAGCATTTCTGTCAAACTGATCCCAGGCTCGTTTCAGCAATTTGCTCCTGGGAGGTACCTTTTCTTGATGTAAGCTCCTTTTCAACTTCTGAGAATATCTCCTTCAGTCTGTTGGCTGAATTCAACATGACGTTCTTTGAAGCCTTCTTTTGGTGCTTAGTGCCCTTCAGCCAGACAATCCCTAACATTACCTGAATGCTGCAGGAGTTCGGTTTCAAGGATGTGCTCATCATATGGTACTTGAGCTGGATCTGCAATTTTGAAAGAGAAAAATTGTCGTGATCCCACAAGTTGACGTTAAACATGCAAGCATTTAAATTAGACTCAGTCTTGATTATCTAAGTTATCTTACACTCGAATAGTCTTCATGCAGGACGCCTTGTAGGGTCATCACCTCCTCAAGCACCCACCCATCTCGATTCTGTAAGTTATATTTTTGTTGTGTGGTCGTTGCTTCTCCTCCATACTTTGACGAACTTTTGTCAAACCTAAAGCTGATATGCCGTTGGTATATGTTTCGGTTTACTGACTCCCATTCTGTTGGTGAGTAATCAACACAACCGGCTTTCTGCATCACCTTGTGCTCAAGTGGACCTCCGGAGAACATCTCCATCAAGGCATTGACCTGCAAATACATAACTCAAGATGTTTGAACAGATGCCTTTGCAGGTAGATAATACAAGGTTCCAGACGTGTTCATTGTCCAGAGAGCAAGACCCACATCAACAGAAAGAACTGCCGAGTAGACTTCAGACATCTTTACGTCTTCATTGGCCAATAGAGAACCTTCTTCACAGGGGAGCTGTTTCGATTCAGGTTCTTTCTCGATCATCTCTCCCTTCTGTTCTGGACCCGATGACCGCATTTTCCAAAGTGCCATAATAATTCTGTCACACATAAGTTTGATATATCATCAACCATTTGACAAGAGAAGCTCGTTGCAAATTGTAATCGACGAAGGGGAGTCAATTTGATGTTTTGAAGAATCTTAACAAAAGTATAACAAGACACCTGTAAGATAACAAGTAATTGTTCTAATAAAAAGCCAATATATTATTAGTTTGCATGCAGTATTTTTATTCTATGAAAATGTGCCTAGGATGACCTGATAACAATTATTCAATTGTGTATGCCGTATGCGTGCTAATATGATTTGGAGAGAAGTATTTGTGTGCATGTGGAGCTTCTTTCTGATCAGGCTCCTATAAAATTCCTTCTCTTAAAATACTTCTCCATTCATGGAAATTTGCCTAATTATGATACAAAAAATAGCGTTTCTAGCAACTTTTGATGGGAGTCTCCAACCATGGAATTTGCATGGCATGAGAAGGCTTAGCACTAACTTGAAAGGTTTTCACCAAGGAATCAGGAAGCATCTGGGTGGCTGATGTATAAGAATCTGTGGTCAGATCAAGGTACAAATCATGATTTCAAAAACAATTCTGGCCCTAGGTAAGTCATTTTCCTTTCAACGGGAATTAGGAAATGGTAACAAACTATGCAGTTTAATCACTTCGATTACAAATGCAAAATGTGAACCTTAATAGTCACCTATCTGGTTCCCAGACAATACGCTCCAAATTTCTGTTCTCTCACTCAGTGCAGGGAACTATTCAGCAGGTGGTTACTGCTAGAAAGAAGAGTCATGGGTTGTGCTTCGGATAAGCGAATCTGGTGCAAAAGCTTCAAACCTGAGGATTTACTCCTGTTCTAAAAAAATAAAAAGCATAACTTCTATCATATTTGGCTTGTTTTAAATAGGTTGACACCGACAAAATAAAAGGAATAAGGGGACTATTTTAATCAATATGATCCCAAAAATTAGCGAGCTTTATACACGAAGGGGACATCATATAGGATTGTAGGCCGTCAAACCATGTTTAAGCAGATGGCAGCACCAACTATACATTAATAGTCTAAACTACGTAATGAAGTCTTTCCAGATACTATAGTTTTTGTCATGCCAGTCATGCTCCTTCGATTTATGTTGAATTGTTGATTGTGGGGATATTTTGTCAGGAGTTCAGGATACCGAATTCTGTAAGCATTCATGATAATCCTTACTTGAAAGCACTTCAACTGGTGGTGGGATATAATGATCAATAAATCAAATTATTAAAATGTAACCATCTAAACTAAAATGTATTTAGGGTTCGATTTCTCATTGGAGTTCATCAGATATGGATCAAATTATTAAAATATAACCATCTAAACTAAAATGTATTTAGGGTTCAATATCTCATTGGAATTCATCAGATTGGAAAGAAATGAAACAGGCTAAAGGAAAGGCACCTGTGAGCATCATTGAATGAAACAAATGTTTGGAAATGGAATTTCAGTCTTCCTTGAGGATCCAGTGTTTTGGCACCATGCCTGGCTTCTAGACCTCTGTCCTTCTGGAGGATGATCATCAAGGATGGACTCCCAACTGTTGATAGAGATGGTGGAACAACCTGGATATCATCAATGTCCTCCCAAAGAAAGAAAAACTTGGTTTTTCTCCCAAATATATTGGAATAAAATCCAGTTATTCGTGGGGAAAGAAAGAGGCGCCCCTGCAAAACATACTATCTTATTCAGTTCTTGATCAATCTTACCGAAAATAGATGCAAAAATACAGCAACAAAATAATAAATTTTGGCAACTGCCAATGTTCGATAAAATCATTAACAGTAACATAGCAGCGGCACTGATTCACCATGAGTCATGGTATGCAGATGTACAACTCTTTCTTTTTCCCTTTTCTTTTTTGAATGAAATAAGGCTCCAATGAAACTAAACTGAATTTCGTATCTACCCTGATGAGGCATTATCTATTGATTTCATATATGCAAGGCTGTAGCAGTATATTGCAAGTTAAAACTTAAAAGGCACAAAGGATAACATAGAAGGCCTGTGTCAGCTCTTACAAGATAATTCAGCAGTGCTGTGCAGCACACCACGTCGCTTGTACTGTGAAGAAATAATTCAACACCAACTCAATACAATAAAACAAATAGTGAACCCTAATTACCTGAAGTGGTATTTTCCTTTTTAGGTGGCAGGTGAAATCATCGATAAGGAATTCTTCCGGAGGAAGGCTAAAGAGCTTACGGAACGATGAATTTGTCTGAGCAGACCGCAGGTGCATCTGAACATTCAGTCATATGCAACTTTGGTAAATGCATTGTGCTGAAAATGGCATTAAAATCAAATGCGGGCTAACTCATACCTTCTTACCAACTTCTTTCCCCATCTTTTCCAGATAATTCATAACAACTTCAGTCCCCCGCGAGTTGCTCAAAAAGATTCTTAAGTGTAACTTGGGCTCAGATCCTTGGGCAAACCTTCCCTCGAGAGGAAGCCACATGTCACCCAGATCTGACAAATTGTTTTTCACAAAGTTTACTTCTGTGTGACCAATAGCAGTTTCATCGAGTGGTCCATCTGAATCATGCACAACCACGTCCAACCTTGATGGGGGATCATCCATTGCATCGTATTCAAATATCTCTAGAGTTGGAAAGATCAAGGAATTAGGCAAATGCTCTGAGAAGGCATAAGGATGAAAGTGTTCCGAAATCTTACATGGGATTTCCAGCTCTTTTTTACATACAGCACGGAAGAAAATAAATGAAAAAACAAAACTTACCATTCCACTTCGGGTCAAAAGTCTGGAATTTAACTGAGCTAGTTTTCCTCTTGCCATTGCAGGTGAAAACTACATAAGGATCAGGAAAGCCAGGTGTGCCTGCACCTACTACGCCGCTTCCCTCAATAAGTGCAACAGTCAGCAACCAACCATCACCATGAGCTTTGATCCCATGATCACTGCCTAATATTGGAAGAACAAAAAGACAATTTGCATGTGTTTATTGTTTATCCCCAAGGAAAGGAGTAGAGAATTTATGAAGTAGCAGTGAAGGGAATGATACTATGATAGTATATAGTTCTTAAGATGAATAATTTGTGCTCTTTAGATCATCTAGAGGACTAATCAATTCCAGAAAAGAGTAGGTAGAGGGAATAGGGAAAGCATAGCATTCAGTTCATCCTGAATTAATTTTTACAGAATAGGAAAGTGTGCCTATCAAAAGATTTTAAAAAAAAACAGAAGTCATTACCACGCTGTTTCCAGGCATGCAAAAAACGTTGACCTACTTTGAAGATATTCTGCCCCTGAAGGATCAAAATAGCACAAAATACAACCTCCCCAATTGAATCTGGAAGATCAATACCAAAATATTCAAGCCCATGCACCATATTATTGGGCTTGGCTAGACGAAGATGTGCAATTCCATACATTGCAACAGTGAAAGAGAATACGAATGCGAAGCTCCCAAGGAAGTGGGCGACCAGCTTCCAGTTTGATTGTTCCTGTGTCTCCAGTGAAGCTAAAATCTTTTCTTTGCTTGAGTTAGCATCATCAAGCTCAACCACCTTAATTTTCTGGGACAGTACTTCAGTAAACTGTGCATATCCCTCTCTGAGGCTTTGTTTTGTCCCATTCTCGATCATTCCTTTCAACATTGTACTCTGAACAAAGTTCAGACGCCAACTTATAGTAAGCTGTGAGGTTTGTTCTTCAGATGGCAATTGGGGACCTGGTATTACACAGTACAATATCTCCACCTTGAAACAATTACCACAGGGAACATCCGGAGTGCTAACACTAGAAAGAACAGCAAATGAATTTGCAGCTGCCTTCAAGTATGTCTGTTCTTCTGTAGCTTTCACAGATTTAATTAATTTACTTGCAGCTTTTGTGTAAGTTAATGTTCTTTTCAAACAGTTATCATTACTCTCATGTTTCCAGGGATCAATTTGAAACCCACTTAGTCCTTGGACTTCTGCGACTGCTGGCCAGAAATCTGAATTTGCAGAAAACAACATGGAATTCAATTCAGCAGGCGTAATAACATAAGATTGGTCCACTAGTATACCACCAGGCAAGTTTCCTGGCATTCCACAACCTTGATCTTTAGACTCCATAGTTTTCAGTAGTTCATCAAGACTAACCTCGGATGTGCCATTCCTGCCATTTTCACAAGATTCAGAATTGATATCTCTATCTTGAAACTGATCTATGGACTCAGGATCTGATGTGACAGAAGGTGCAGTATCAGCACCTTTCCGGAAGTACCGAGATAAGACCTCCACCACTGATGATGCATTAGCGGTAGCATCACCATCATCATCTTCAGGCTCCAGAAGAACAGCTTGTCGTGTGGGTAGTCGCTCTATGCTGCTAGGTGCTTTTTGGTCCGTGATGCTTCGGGTCAACTGATCTACACTTCTATGGTACAATGCCCTGTCCATGCTGGCACAGGCTGACAGACCCAGGCTGCTAGGAACAGCTGATAAGGATGAGGCGCTGGTATCAATTGACCTAGTTGAGCTGCACGGTGCATCGTTGATAAGTTGCATCAGAACATGTTGTGATTCGTCAAAAATGCCAGTCCTAACCGATAAGTATATCCTCAGGCAAATTTCACCTGTAATGAAACAGAATTAAATAGTGAGTAGTGCAATTTAGCCACAGCTACATTATACTTTGCAGCGTGTTTTGATTGACCCCAGCAGTAAAGCTTTAATAACAGCTAACACTATTGAGTCTACTGAGTTAACTAAGAAGGATTTCTCTTGGAAATAGAAAAACTCGACTGTGACAACACTATGAAGGCATATCATGAAGTGTGATAAAACAGCATCGAAACGAATCTTCTGTGCTTAATTTGATAGCTTCCGTTTCTCCTACCTAAATTTCTCGAACATCTACATCTAATGCGTGCAATCTTTTCTATGGGATAGTTCCTATTTCCAAATTCTCCATGCCCAATTTGAACAGCACATGGGGTATTTCTCCTACCTATAAACAGTACAGAATTAAATCTTCCAAACCCAATTTGATAGCTTCCATCAACCTTACCGACATTTCTGGAACAACTGTATCTGATGCTTGCATTGCAATCTCATCTCCAACAAAGCATCCACTTCGGAAACATCAAAGGCAACAAAGCATGGCAGGCTTGCAAAACCTAACCATGAACGAAGAGTGTACGCACCGCGCTTTTTCCTCCTGAACTTCCTGCTCTTGGGCTGGAGCTGGTACCACGCAGTACCGAGCGAGAGGTCCTCCGTCTCCATGATCGCCGACAGCGGCACCTTGACCCGGCCGAGGAAGTCGGTGCTGAAGTACCTGTCCTCATTGAGCACGGAGACGACGAGCTCCTCGGCGACGTCCCCGACGAGGAAGCCGAACTCCTCGTCCCACATGGGGCTGAGGCTCCGCTTCACCACCGTCGTCTTGGCCCGCTGCCTCCCGAGCTGCAGACGCACGTAGGGGTCGCTGGAGCCGTTGAGGTAGATAGTCGGGAGCTCCCGCGCCTCGAGCACGTGCACGCATAGCCGCATCGGCGCGCTCCGCTGGGTCGGCTCCGGCCGCGCCACCGCGCCCATCGCGGCCGCCTACGACGCTACGCTCGAGAAGGAGGAGAGGGAGAGAGGGGAGAGAGAGCAATGGCGGATAGCGATCTCTCGGCTTTGCTCCGTCGAATTGGGGGATTTGGATGAGAGGGAAGGGTGGGAGAGATTGCCCACGACCGTTTGAATTGGAGAGGCGTTTCTCTCGTGGCGTTCTGGGACCTCGAGATTGGTGCGCGAGGGAGGGAGGGGTTTGGGACCGTCGGATCTGCAGAATGTAGCATGGTTTATGCCAAACACGTGGCAGTTGCCCCGAGCTTTTTTGGTTGCCGCAGATTACAGATAAGCAAGTCGTACTGATAAATAAGCTTATCTGGTTCAAGCCAAATAGAGAGGTTGCTATTTGGGGAACATGTAAATTCCCAGAATACCTCTAGCAACGTAAGAAATTTCATAGGAATTTCACATAAAACAGTTCAATGCCATTTTGTTGGCTATGAACTACAGATTAGAGGCTCAACAATCAGGATGGCATGTAACACAACACAGTACGAATGAGAAGGCGAAAGGTACATCACAATTCAAAGGTGAACAAAAAGTACCTTTTTTACCAAGCACAATAACAAAAGTACATTGAACAACCCAGAACAAAGTTAACAGGACTAATGTCACATGGAAGCTCTCCAAAGGAAAAGAGTGATCGTATAAGCAAAGAGCATCTGATGTAAAACTAGTAAATTCTTGAATGGTTTCTCTTGACTTTGATTGCACACATGGAGGGAGTAGCACCTTCGGCTTGAGGCCTAGAGCCTCAAGGTAAATAAGCGGTTCCTTTGTTGCTTTTGCACCATGGCCGCTGAACTCCCACATGGTAAAAGAGAAGGGCACATCCATTGCAGCAAGATCAGCCATTACACTCTTGCACCTTACTCTTTGCCGAAGTCTGCGCTGTAGTGGGCACTGGATTCCAGCTTCTTGGCATCATTCAGCTTCCTGACAGCCTAAGATACACAAAACTTGAGTGTCAGTACTCAAGTACCAGTGTGTTAAGGTACATATGGTCAGATAGAAGAGTGCAAGACAGCACACCTTCATAAAGTCCTCATGGACTACATAGTCCCGCTCTGCACGAATTGCGGCCATCCCGGCTTCGGTGCAGACATTGCGAAGATCAGCCCCGTTGAAGCCCTAAAGCCAGACGAGTTTAGGAGAATTTGGGCAATACAACAAAAACGTCAATGCGGTAATAACATTAGATAAGAGTATGATATACTACTCACTTCAGCAAGTTTCACAACTGCTTCATAATCTATTTCCCCATGCTTCGCAATACCAGCTGCATGAATTTTAAGAACTTCCGTTCTTGATTGCTCATTTGGTAGCGGAATCTCAATCTTTCTGTCAAGACGACCAGGGCGCAGGAGTGCAGGGTCCAGAACATCTGGTCTGTTTGTTGCCATGATCATCTTTACCTGTTTAAGCAAAAAATTATCTGTGTCAAGCAGAATTTATATAGTACCAACAAAAAATGAACTGTGCATAATATTACAAAAAGGATGTTAAAGGGAGTAAAAGGAAATGCCATGTGAATCATTGTGCAAGGGCCACAAAATCAATACAAGCAAAAGAGGAGCAATGAATTTTATCTCAAGAATTCATCTCGAGTTATAGACATGCCTTTGCTCAATACTACACAACTAAAGGCTGATCTTGTGTGACATGTAAATCACATCATAATTACCTCACTGGTCTATTTTACCCAAGAGTGTATAGCAAGTACACATGCCGGCAACTAAATTACTTGGATTAAACCCATTGCATTTGCATATTGCATAAAGATACCTAGAAACAATTATATAACCAAACTTGACAAAACAAGTTTACCTTGCCAAGCTCATCAAATCCATCTAATTGATTTAGCAGCTCCATCAGCGTCCGCTGGATCTCACGATCAGCACTGGTTCCCTCACTAAATCTTCTCCCACCAATTGCGTCGATTTCATCCATGAAGATAATGCATGGCTAGGTAAATACAATTTAAAAAAATGAGTGGTGTAACCAAACTAAATGGTTCCATAAGTTAAATGATCTGGGAAATTCATTGCTATTGTCTTTACGACAACTCAAATGTAAAGGCATCAGTTCATAGTGATTTTTCTTCTCTTGCAAAACTGATAATGAGATCTATAGCTTAAGATTTTCTTATCTCTAGAACCAAACTATATCTTCATAGTGTGTGGACAGGAACATGATTAGATGCCACAAATCTGGGTTAAAGAAACTATTACATCACAGCTTGCATCTCTATGCACAAGTAACATTAGATGCATGGCTTGTTGTAGGGAATGTAGCTTGCCACTATGCCTGTGGTAGTGTCTTACATAAAGGGAATTTCATATTAAGACCAATTAGCTTTGCAGAAGGAAAAAAAGAGCCCGAACAAGACTTACTTGGTGATCCCGCGCATAGCCAAACATTTCTCTGATTAAACGAGCACTTTCTCCTATGTATTTGTCGATTATAGCACTTGACACAATCTGTTTTTAGCCAATATGTCAGTATAAGGTAATACTTATGTGCAAGAAAACACTAAGTACTATCAATTCAGTGAAAACACACCTTCAAAAAGTTAGCATCAATGTTACTGGCGATAGCCCTCGCCAATAGTGTCTTCCCAGTTCCTGGTGGGCCGTAGAGTAGAACACCCTGCAAAGAGTAAAACAAACATATACTGACTTCCAAGATCAAAAGATCTATACCTTTGTTTCTTTCAACTTATATGAATAAAGTGGGACCTAAACAGATATTTTGTTCAATTACCTTGGGAGGCTTAATTCCAACCCTAAGGAACAATTCTGGGTTCAGTAAAGGCAGCTCAATTGATTCCCTGAGCTCTCTAATTTGATCAGATAAACCGCCTACAGCAGAGTAACTGACATTCCCCGGATCTTCATGTAGCATGTTATACACCACAGGGTCCACCTGAAGGAACAAGTTTAGTTTTCACTATGCATCATCAGAATCCAACTTTAAATGCAACAGATGGATCCTCAAACAAAACAGCTAATAAAAGATGCACCAACAGAAAGTAAGAAAATTATTTATATAACTAACTATACCTCCCTTGGCAGAGTGCGCATAATTGTCAAAGTTGTCATGTCCAGTACTACACGAGTTCCAGAAGTTAATTTCTCCTTGTCCACTTTACTCCGGCAACCGACAACGTATCTTGGACCACTGCTAGCCTTAACAATAACTTCGAGAAACAAGTATTTCAGTTTTAAGTTGTTGATAAACAAAAACAAAAACTACAAGTTGCTTCATGCGGAAATGCAAACAAAAATTGATCAAGTTGGTTCTTTTATGGTGGGGGCAAGTGTCCATTCCAAAATAACTGTACAGGCATAGTGGTATACAAATCAAAACACAAAAGAAAGGCTCTTTACTTACATCGTTCATTATCAAGAGGGCGGAGAACCTCTCCTATTATCTGTCCAACACTTTGCAGTGACTTCAAGTCATCTTCAGTCTTTGCAAAGTCCTTCTTAGCCTTTTTAAGGTTTTCCCTCGCTGCATGTAGATGAACCATGTATCAAAGAAAAATCAAGCTAATCAAAATGGACACAGGTGCTTTTTGGAAACAAGAAAACCTGTATGCTGAATTCTTTTACTTAAGGATCCCCAATAAATAAAAGGCCATTTTGGGGCACTGAGGCTGGCAATTTTTGGCGGTTCGTCAAATTTACACAACAAAGATATTACTAGATCTAGTTCAGGCTCACTAGAAAAAGGTTTGACTTGAGTTCCATATGCATCATAGTATCCACAGAAGTGAAAACATCAGTGGAGAAATAATTCCAAACTCAAAATACTACCCTGAAGATATGCTCCAATAGCTTCATCCGTAATAAGTCTAACAGAGAAGAAACCAAAGCTGCTATGTGAACAAATGAGCTTCTTTAATTAAACCAAATACAGGAAAATTACAACAAAGAGATAAACAATGTCCTATCCTCCACTAGTTACTACCATTAATACACTCAAATTTCGTGCAACTGAGAAATCAGCACATCAATCAACTAATATGCTATCACTCACTACCCTGCTACCAAAAGGAAAACACAAAAACTATTGCCACAAGCCTGTTATCAGCACAACTGCAGCACTGAATATCCTAGTACAAGTTGTCAACATGAAGAGTTATGTGAGCAAGTAAATGCCTTCTACCATCATATAAAGCTCAGCAGACCGAACACTACTGAGACACATCACCCTGGTTAGCAATGTTTCTCCTCAAACTCACATATGGACTGGTGATGGTGAGTACAAGCGCCTAGTAGTAGTATGTCCTAGCATATAGGTCCACTTGTACCATACAACTCTCGTTCAGTATGCAACGCCAACTAGAAACTTAACAATGGAGCTGCTCTCAGGCCACACCAAGAACTGTATGCCTAGCTGAACTGCGCAAGTTCCATGGAAATCTTACTCGAAATACCAAAATAACCACCAAAACACGCCCAGATAAAGCGTCAAGAAGGCTACTGAATAACAAGGAACAAAACAAACTCCAAATGCGCCGGCGTATATCTCTAAGAGAGTCCAAATGTAGCATTTCATACCAGAATTGCCACCGCAATAACAACGCGGCAACAGGAACTAATGCTTCTGTGACTTATCTCGACGGTCGTGAAAGAAGAAACTGAGGGAAATCTACAGGAGGATCACCAAATACTCCGCATCGTGATCAGGGAAGAAGGGAAATGCTAGATTTCTTAGGAGTTGACCATCCGACCAAAACAAAACCCTAAGCCTTACATCACACTTGCTTCCAGGACTTCAGAATTTCAGATCCACGTCAAGTAATCAGCGCCCACACCACCAGATTTATCACTCGGAAACCAAATCTACTTCGCCAACACCGCAGGCCAGGGCCCTATACCCTCAACGCCCGACCTAGCACCAGGACGCATCTCGAATTCGAACGGAGCGGGGAGAAGTGGGGGAAGGGGACTGGGTGCCTTACCAGTCCCAACGCGCGATTCCAGCTCCTTGCAGTTGAGCAGCTTTTTCCGGTAATCGGACACGGCAGAGCGGCGGCGGGCGGCGGCGACGTCCTCTCCGTCGGCCATCGCCTCCTGTGTGATCTCTCTCTCTCTCTCTCTCTCTCTCAGCTTTGCTTCCGTCGCAAGAAGGGAATAAGCCCAAGAACTCCGCTCCCTGCGGTTTGGTCGCGTAAAATATCCATTTACCAATATAAAGCGGATGTTATAGCTTTCTGTGACCGAAAACGTAAAGAGCAATGAGCCCGTGAGGCTGCTCAGAAAGCCCAATTCGGTATTCCGTAATAACAGAGAACTGGAACTGCCGAATACGTGGAGCACTACCCGATATTGTAAGTCCGGCATATTATGGGTGCAATCGGAACTTATGCAAATGGATATACCTCTTAATTTATTCTAAAACCATATTTCTTTTAGTCAGAGTCAAATACGAATAGTATCATATATGAATATAAATTTTTTCAATCATCAATGTTAAGTGAATGCAAAGCAAATAGACTATGAATTGTCTCAAATATTTAAGTATATACATTGCGTTGGAACAGAAACCATACATAGCACGCACATTTAAGTGGTACAAGAGTTCTAAATGCAATTACAATTCAGCAGGCCAATTTAACACAATATGCATAGTTTTAGAGAGTTTTCTGTTTTTGTTATTATAGCTTAATTGGACTGCTCTTAAATCAAAAGGATTAATTTGATCATTTAAACTTTTATATATAGTTGATAGTACTTTATTTGGATTTTACGTGTACAAATTTATATCTCTAAATCATATTGGATATTTTTGGAGTTCATTCGGTGTTTGTTTTAGCTTACTTGAATTAGTGTTTTCTTTACGTCAATTTTTACTGGATCATATGGGTATCCTCCATGGTCATTTCTCTCTCGTTTTTCCCACTTGGGGCAATAGCCTATCTTCTTCCTCTCCCTTGGTTCCCTTGCTTCTGCCATAGCCCACCTCTTGTCCTTCCTCTCCCTATTTCATGGGCCACCACATCGTACAGCTTGTAGCCCATGATTCGGATATCCGAGTGAAGATGTCTGAATAGTATTCAAGAACAAACCTAGAAGATTTGAATCCGTTCGATAAAAACTAACCGACCCTAACTTTGAACCAGATGACTATTCGGCAAGTTGCTCTAGACCCACTCCAAATTATCCACTTTATTTGCCCCTAGCCATATATATACAGGAGTTTCTCTTAATGTGCAATTTGGCTTGTGGAAATGCGACAGGCGTATACGTGAGATAAATTTAACGATCTGGCCGAGAATTAACTAATATTTTCGTTAAGGTATCAACTTTATCATGCCCACTAAAGTATAGATATACACAAGAACAAGTGACACAAGATACAAAATATTGTGATTTTTTATCTATTAAGATATCTTCAATATGTGACGTCAGTCTTTTTTAGCATGTCATATAATATTTTTGCTAACGTGGAGGAAAGAGGGTGAAGAGAGAGAAGTTTGACTTTCTTTTTAGAAAAACTCATAAAGAAAAAGAGTACAATATTTAAGATCTGGTGATCATTAACAAGTTATATCTTAGGAGTTTACTCCCCTTGAATCTTGCAAATCTTGAATTCGTCTCATACCAATTTCACGAACATATTTCTAGAATGTAGATGTTGGTATGAATTTTGTGAATAAATCTGCTATATTTTCACAAGATTTTGTTTGCAAGATCTTTATTTCTAATTCGTCTTTATATGATTATTTGCCTCTTATATGTCTTGTGTAGTTCCAATGATATTGGGATCATCGACATACACTGAGATGATACAAGATCTATTTGAGAATTTCTTTATGAACATACATGGGCAATCATCATTATTTGAGTAAGTCTTCTGAAGAAAAAACTCACTCAATCGGTTATACCACATTCTTCTTGATTGTCTTAAGCCATAGAGTGATTGTTTAAGTTTTACACAATATATGTTGCGATTTGCTTTTGGATTTGGAATTTTAAATCCTGCAGGAACTTTTATATAGATACCCGAATCTAGTGACTCATGTCAAATAATTGCTCCCATCTAGGGTGAGTTCGACAAAATCCTTTTTAGAAATGTCAGCCATGTCTTGCATTAAGTGATCATGCTTTTATTAATTTACTATGAGAGTAAATAAAATTGATGATGCTTTTGCACGAAATTTTTGGGTCAAGACGATTCTTAACGACTGTTAGTGTAGATCTTCAATATAGAACAAGCGATATGGTGGCTACTAATATTTTGGACTTCATTCCTGAGAGAACAAGTGACGCTACAATCACAAAAAATATAGTCTCTTTCCTGATTTAATTTGGTTAGGAATGTTGAAGGTAGTCACCACAAGGTGGCTGTAAACCTTGTAATAATGGGCAAATGAATCGCTGCTATGAACATGGACTCCGTTGTGACGAATGATCAATACTACAATCGCAGCCAATGACATAGACTTCATTACTTTGTGCTTTGCCAAAATAATAGAAGATAATCAACAAAATTAACGTGATTTTGCATAATTTTTCACAAATTACTCGAGAAAAATGAGGCCTAAATAATCAATATAGGCAGAAAATATGATATTTGTAATTTTAGAATGATAAAAAGGAATTAATTGCAAACAATAAAGAAATGTATGATACAATATTTCATTTAGGTATTATGGAGGCAATACAGAAAATGCAAAAGTACATATTGAGATATGCAATATAGGAAGACCTGAGGGTTTAGAAGGCAAATTTACACTAAGCCTCAACGCTAACATGCAATTTGCTAGGAATCTAAGGGCTAAAATGCAATTAACAGTAAACCTGAGGGTTAAAATGCATTTTTCTTGCTATTTGTTCAACTAATGCTGAAAATTACATAAACAAGCTAAAACCGGAGAGCTAAAACTACAAATATGTAGCCCCTCAGCTTTTTTTTCTTTATCTGCCCGAATGGGCGTTTTTTGGCCTGCCCGTTGGCTGAGGCACCACTGGCCTATTGGGCTCATGGGCCACCGGTTGGGCCAAGCTGCGGCTTGTGGGCCAGCTCACCGGGCCTACCAGGGCCAACCCCTCCCTATGTGGGGAATAGCCGCCGCCGCTTGTTCGTGGAGCCCACGCCGCCACGGCGGACGCTCAAGCGCCACCGGTTGCCGGTGGTGAGGTACGGTAGCTTTTGCCGGAGGGCGTTGCTCGACCAGGGGTGCTACGCCGCCGTGGCCCGCGCCGAGGCTGGCAGCACTTGGTGGTGGGCCGCCGATGAGAGGTGGGCAGTCGGGTGCTGGCGTGGGCGTCGGAGGGAGGCTGCGGCCTGAGCCGCCCTCAGGGCCGTCGCCTCTCGGGCTGCACGCATTGCCCGTGATGCGCCATCGGAGGGAGACAAGGCGGGATGAGGCCGTGCCTCCTGCAAGGTCGTTGTAGAGGACGGCAAAGGCGAGGAAGAGGAAAAACAAGGAGTACCGTTGTTTCAAGCGCCATTGGGAAGAAAGGAAACTCATCAGAGTTCATCTTCGCACCTTGTTCTGGATGTGATGGCTGGAGTTCGCTGGAGTTGGTAGAGATGCTCGTCACCGGTGTAGAGCGTGCTAATGACGTGTTAAAAGTAGAATAGCGACAATATTTGCACAGTAGAAATGAAATCTTGATTAACTCTTGAATGTATTATTACATATATACAATGCCAAGGGGTGGCAAATAGAAAAGATGAATAAGGCATCAAATGGAAGAGTCACATCTCTTTAGATGATGCATTAGCAACTGCTAATTGCAGTTAGAAATCTGATCAGCGACATGTGTTTCGTAACAATACCCATCGACTCTCGTGTTACTTCACGGTCCCACTCCGAACTCTCAATTCTCACTCTCCAAACGGTTCCTCGGAACAAATGCGAGCCACAATTTGATGTGAATGCAAACTGTAGTACTGTTTGCGGAGCTACCATCTAAAGCTCGTTAGGTAATTGAAACAAGTGCGTAGAAAGGTTCAAGGAACTTCAAAGCCGGCATTGCCTCTTTGCATCTGCTTCGGTGGTGACACTGACAGTGACACCTCCACGTAGTGCTGGCACCTTCTCAAATGGAATCGGTATCACAATTAATTGACGATCTAAGCAGTGAAAAACACGGCTTCGACTTATTGCAATCTCACTTGCATAGCACATAGCAACATAGCATAGCCTGATATATAGCCTTCAAACTGATCACTCAAAAGAAGTTGTTAAGATAATTGTTATATGCGTTTCGTCAAAATAAAAGTCACTCTCTCCTACTAATATGGGATCGACACCTAAATAAAATAAGTATATTTAGAGTACAGTTTTTTCACTTATAATATAATGTTCACAGTATTATCTATATCGTTTGGACTGTTCTAAGATTCGTGTATGACACTTTAACATCATTTTTGTCTTTACACCCTTCTATTTTAATGATTTCAATGATTTCTTGTTGATTATTTTAGAGAGAGAAGAGAATATACTTTTCGTGTTGAACACAATATTTTATTCATGAACTTGGAGAAATTTGATTTATGAGCGTGGAAAAAAGTATTTGTTTGTGATTATTTCGTCAATGAACATGGAAAAAAATCATTAACATGCTTGAACATGAACACTGTCAAATGAACTAAATCCCCACAGAATATTATTAAATATTATAATGATTTTGTTGTTTATAAATTACTTGGATACTCTCATGCTCAGGAGAGAGGAGATGGTGGATAAATAGATGAGACAGTAGAGGAATCGAGATTAAGAAGGAGAATGATTGTAGGTCTTTTACAAAATAGAATGAGCAATAAAGGATGGATAAAGTTAGATTTTTTTTTACAAAAACTTAATACGAATATTAAAACAGTTTATATAATGTAGATACTACATAAATGTATAGCTATAAGTGGAATTATGTTTTCCTGATGTTCATACATTTGACCACACAAGTAGTCGACCTTTCTTCTTCCAGCATATCTAACGATGGTGCAAAGTTACTAAAGAACTTTTTTTTTATATTGCATTACATGAGATAATTCTTAAAATAAAGGGAAGTCAGGGTATATAAGATGGCTACCATAGCTGCATGCCACCGTGCAGTTATAGATGCAAGTGGGTCTAGTCGGGCCGACCCCATTGGTCCATCCTAGTTCATTTGCGACGGAAAGTAAAATTTAACAAATATTAGGTGGCACAGCCGACCCATTTGCATGCCAACATGCAGTACCAAAGTGGCTTAGCAATATAGCATCACCTTATTTTGGAGTAATCTTCATACTAGTTTCCCTAAATCACTAGCGTGTATGGTTGGTCATATTTATGCACACGGCTAGAAACTTACATGTAATAATTATCTTAGAAAACTTGAAACTCAAAAGCAACATGAATTTATTTTTGTCCTTCCCCTCCGTTGATGTTATTTGGGCTATTCATTGTAAGGAATAATCCACGCATATACCAGGGATGGAAGTGATATCCCGCTTAAAGGGCTACTAATTATCTTCTACAAAAGTTGATTAGCTAAATGACGAATATCAGAAGAGACTAAAAAGTGACGAGAAAAATGCGAATGTCTTTCCTTGGCAATAGAAAATATGTAAATTATAGTAACTAATAAGCAATTTAATCGTGTTTTCTATAATTCTATGGAAGTAGACAGACAGTATGTTATCAGTGCTAAGTCGTGATCCGTATCTATTACGAGTTCGTTTTATTTTCTGCTAAAAATTATAATTTACATGAACTCACTTTGAACCCACTATATATCTAACCCTCAAATCGTAGAAAGATGAGGCATCAAGAGATAGTCTCCTCCCAATACATACATGTAACTTTTCTTATATAGTGATTTCATCTTTATGTATCTATGGTTTATCTTCTATGAAAATGTTAAATTGATGTCACCTATTCTTTTCATCATATTTTATTTATTACACACCTTAGACTCACTTTCCTTGCCTCAAAGAAAAGAAAGACATTGACTTCTGATTTCTTGCCCTCTCTCTGGAAAAACAGTGATTTTTTCAGATCTGTCTAGAAAAGCGGAGTTCTTCAGTGTGAAGTACGCTCCCCTCTTCTGCACCGAAAGCATAGATGCAGACCTTCAGGCCTCGAGTCATCAACCGAGACGGCTGAACGAGTAAACCATAAAAACCAGAGCGGGCGTCGAAGCGAAGCCTAAGGCGCCCACAAGAACAGAAGCGAAACACCACCGAGACTCACAGCGACCTTCCAATTGCCCCATTCCTTACCCCTCCGGCTCCGAATCGAATCTAGCCCGCCGATTCCTCGAGCTCCTGCTTGCCCTCCTGCGGCGGCACGCAATGGGGGCCGACGCCGAGGACGCCGTCAGGCAGCTCGGCCTCCTCATGGAGCAAGGTGCGTGCGCGTGCTTCGCTCTTTTTCTACACTTCAGCTCGAGCCTTTGCTCCAGCAGGCGCCCTTTTGTTTTCGCGATTGTCTCGGTGCCGTGACGTGCTGTCCTTGTTCTGGATCTTTGCTTGCAGTGGAGGCGCCGCTGAAGAGGACGTTCCAGGTACGGATCTGGGGTGCGTGCCCTGTGGGCAACCTGCGGCAAAGCTTGGATCTTGGTGCTGTTTCTTGTAGATTTTCTTAGCCTCCGTGGTTGGATCATGGCGTAGATTAGCAATTCTGGTGCCCTGCAGATTTGATCTGATTTAGCGTGGGAGAGTGAGCTACTCGCCTACTCAGTGTCTTATTCTAATGTTTAGGATCTTCTAACTCTTTTAGTTCAAAACGAGCAATTTTGTGTTGATCTCCGAGCTTCTCTTGGGTAATGGTACATGGTAGAGGTATGGTCTTGTTGCATGAGCTGTTAGGCGAGCGGTGTGTTTGGAGAGGCGGTGCTTGATCCATGGACGAATGGCGCGATAAGTAAAGTTGGTGTATTGCCTACGGGTTGGTGAGGGGCTTGATTTGTCTAGTGGAGCAGTGTGTACTTTGTAGCGTCTTGGCATGATCGACGAAGTTCGGTTATGGTTTGCATTGGTTGACATTTGTTGGTGGCCTTGTGTATCGTGCTGCCTTTCACAATGGATTGAGTGGCGGCATTATGCTGTTGTCTAGTCCACTAAGTGAGCTGACTTGATTTGGGGATATTCCGCAAGCTACGTTTGGTGTTCCATCTGATTAGGTTGTATAGATATTTGGCGTTATTCCCTTTTTTGACCTCTAATGTTAACCAAGATTATAGCCTAAATCTGGACACCTGCACATAAACAGCAAGTGTGGGACATTTTGAATTGTCTGTATGGTACCAGTTAATGAAATGTTCTCTAAAAGTTAAGAGGTAACATGTTACACGTGCGCTAAATCTTGAAGTTGAGTTGCCAATTTATTCTGAGTGGAATCTATTGGTTTAGTGGAGTGAGAGTTGAGATGGGAATACTGCATCAGTACTCATAAGAAGTGCAGAATCAGATCCATCTGTTGTGGTGCCCAGGGATGAGAAAACCTTCAGGAACCAACTAGTGCTGCTATCGGGTAAAATGAAGCTGGAATCTTGCCTAATTCAACTGAACTATATTTGATGCTCCACCAATCCTCGTTCTTTTGTTTCCTCCCTCAATAAATTGACTTTATTTGACCATCTCAGTAGGATTTTTTTTCTTTAAAACCAAAACTAGCTATTTTCCAACAGGGTGTAAAAACAAGACCAGAGCCACTGGAGATCAATGCCGTTATCCATCCATGACGCACCCCCCCCCCTCCCCAAAGAATCGATATTGTTACCTTGGTTGTACCATTAATTACTGCAAATGTAACTTGTAATCAGAAAAGTGATATAGAGACTATTATTTGTTTCTGCTTTTCCTTTTCTTTTGTTCAATGGAAGGCTCAGCAATTATTAATAATTTAAGTGGACAAATAAATCAACCTTGAGTTACATTTCTTGTCTGGAGCCCTCTCTAGCTACTGTTTTGATAAAAGAAAAGGGCTACCATTACTGACACAGAATGACCGCTCCTATCTCGGTTTTGGAAGGTTTATTTCCAACCATAGAGATGAGAATGTTCAGTACATTTTTCATCGGGAGATTCCCATCATAACTGACTGTTTGATATGCTGTGGAAAAATCAACTTTTTGCAACATGTTAGTTTCGTAAACCATTATCAGATAAATCATTGATCATCACTTACAGCATCTCCAGCTCTTTAAATTTTGAATTAAATTGCCTTCACTGGTGGCCGCAAAGATGCTTTAAACATTACACTCAGGAGATTGCATGGAAGTTTGAGTCTGTGCAGTGTTTCTGATCTATGCTTCTTTCAAAAGCTCCATTCATAGTTTTGATTGCTAGAATTGCAGTGACACTACAGATAATCAATACCATAACCACCAGTTGTCGCAAAAAAATACGATAACCAACAGATGCCACTCTTTATAACCGATCCCTAAACTCATATTATGTACTTATATTATGTATGACAAAACAAATATGCACAATTGTACATAACTCTACCTTCTGAAATAAAGTTTTGATTGCTAATCTTGGATTCCTTCACTTGGATGGCATTTGATGTGATATAATTGTTTGTCCATTTGTCTTAATCTGTGACTTGTAAATCAATGATTGCTCCTGAATCGAAGAAAAATTCTAAACATATCTTGTTTATTTCAGAATGTGCACCAGGGCTATCCTAAAAGAAACATTGTTGCGCTTCCTAAGGCTAGAGAATGGAACGTATCTAAGGCTCATAAAATGGTAATCTTTCTTATTTTCTCATCCAATAAATAAAGGATATTCTAGAGGTTTTTGGCTGCTTAATTGGTTAGGAATATATTTGTTTCTGCAGCTTGTAGATTCTTTGAATTGGAGGATTCAAAACGAAATGATAGTGTACTGGAGGTGAGTAATCCTTCTAGATTATAAATTACAATCATATCATGAACTCAGATGTTACATTGTTATTACCTAATCTATGCTAGCTATGGCAGAATCTCTTATTGATATACAATTTCAATTTGTTGTTGATCATATCTCATTTCAATTATTCGGTTGATCGCTGATCACTGTCTACATTGGCCATATGCAGAGACCTATAGTCCCAGTAGATTTATACAGATCGATACGTGATTCACAACTTGTTGGAATGTCAGGGCACACCAAGGAGGTATATGTATCTACTGACACTAGTATTATCTTTCTTATCCTGCATAAATTGATTGTGGTGCAACTATTTGTCTCCACATAACTCTCTGTGTTGTTGCTGGCCATAAGCTACACAAGTCTCTTAACGCGAAAAAGCGTAGGAAGGCTGGTAGTCTAGTTTTTAATTAAATTTAAATGTAATCTAGAGATTAAATAATTTATTTTGATCTTTTTCTCTCTCATTGGCAGGGTCTCCCAGTTTTTGCTATCGGTGTTGGTCAGAGCACATATGACAAAGCTTCGGTAATTTCCCAGATGCTTGCTATTTGTTGAGTAGGCTACAACGAAAACCATGAAACTGGATGCTTTTCACCTTCTCTTGTGTAAACAGATAACTTTGTGAGGTTGATGTAACTTAATATATTTGTTGAGTATTGACATTATACGATCAGTAATTAATGACTAAAATAATTATCTTATACAACCTACTTGCACTAGTTGTGGAGTATTTTTCCTTTTTCCACTTTGTCAACTAAAAGGTGATCTATTTCAGGTCCACTACTATGTGCAATCTCATATTCAGATTAACGAATATCGTGATCGTGTAATTTTGGTAATTATCACCTAATTCTCCAATCGTAATAGATCGCTTGTGTTAGCACATAGTTCTTTTTCTTATGTTCGTTCATATCACATGCAGCCCATGTTGACGAAAAAGTTTGGACGCCCTATTACCAGCTGTATAAAAGTTCTTGACATGACTGGTTTAAAGTTGTCAGCGCTGAGCCAAATGAAGGTATATCTTATATGATGTTCTTCTCAGAATTGTTTGTTCTGTGAGCAAATAGTACTACATGCATGGACATTAAACGTGACTGGAATAGGCATGTCTCTAATTATAATTAAATCAAGGGATAATTACCACACTTCTTGAACATTGTTATCAGGTTTAGTTTAGTCCATTATTTTTTTGGAGGAACAACTTAAATCTTGAATGTTTACCTGTTCACTGTCCAGCTCAGCGCATTATACCATTCAAGAAAACAAATAGAAGTGTTAACACTGAAGTTCACAGACTAGATCGTTACTTATCCCATAATTATTTTTCTAATAAAGTTGCACAGTGTGCATGAAATTTACGTTGCTGCTGCCTCCTGGTAAGATAGCCTGACATGTTTTCTTGTTAATTTGGATTACAGATCTTGAGTTCAATATCGACTGTTGATGATCTGAACTACCCTGAAAAGTCAGAGACATATTACATAGTTAATGTTCCATATATATTCTCTGCATGTTGGAAGGTACGGTGATTTTCCCGTCAAAATTCAGTCCTAAGGTTGTACCAGTAAATTTTGTAGTGAATACTGACAAATATTTCATTTGTTCATACTGGTAGGTTGTGAAGCCCCTATTGCAGGAGAGGACAAAAAAGAAGGTTAAAGTTTTGAGTGGTTGTGGCAGAGACGAACTTCTAAAGGTAAAATGTTTGGTTATTATTTTCTTTCTTTTTAGTGTTCTTGTCTTTGAAAAGATCCTTAATAACTGAGAACGATATTATTACTATTATTTACAAATATAAGTAGCAGTACAGAGTGGTGCAGAACAAAAAGTTAGCTGTCTTTAGCATTTGTTTTCTCTGATATTCAAAGTATAGTGACATGTTTCATTGCTTGAATTGTGTAGATTATGGACTATTCATCTCTTCCCCATTTCTGCCGACGGGAGGGATCTGGCTCATCTAAACATTCATGTACTGATGTTGATGATTGCTTCTCCCCTGATCATCCTTTCCACAAAGAGCTTTATGGCCACACCAACGAGCAATCATCACACAGGGAGCTCATCAAGATGGGATCATTACATGTCAGCATTCCTGAGCCTGACCCAGATGACGCAAAGATTGTCGAGGTCATCCAGGCTGAGTTCCACAAGATTGGCGAGCAGAATGGATCCACCAACGGCCACAAGGTTTAGTGTGCGTCGTCGAAGATGGCCATCTGCAGAACACCTTAACCAGTGCCAGTGACCTCTGATGAAATTGATGATTGTTGTTGTCCATGTTTGTAATTTGGTTGGCAATTCCCCAATTGCTCGGGGGAACATAGTAGCAAGGTCTTGCATTTCCATGATGTAACATGATGCAAGCTTGAGGTAATAGACGGAGAGATGTACCAGACTGTATTTTTTTTTGAGTTAAAAACTGTTATAAGGAAATCCATGGATGTTATTATAAGATAGTATAAGCTTCAACACAGTTTTGCACCAGGATGTTGGATCATTTTCTAAGTACATGTTGAGATGTGAATTATGATGACTTGTCTTTGCAATTGCAGCAAAAATAAGCTGGGAGAATGAGTAAGGTAGGATGGGACTTGACTTGGACATAAGGAGCAGATGCAAGAAGAGCCTGGCATTGGTAGCAGAGCAACGCCGGTCTGGTGAGCTCACATCCGGTTGCTGCACCCCCTTGCTCTCCAGGTACCTGCCGGTGAGCATGTTGAAGGGCAGCCCTGTGTCGACTCTGACGGCCAGGTCTACGTTGTAGTGGCCCCTTGACGTCAGCAGCCTGATCCCCTGAAGCAGGTTGAGCGCGTCATAGAGCCAGACTAGCCTGCCCCGCCCGATATAGCGCATTCCATGGACGTGATCACCGCGTCCGAGACGTGCTCGTAGAAGAAGAGGAAGTAGGAGACGTTGCCGACGGGGAAGTCTATCCCGGAACCCAGGAAACCCTGGCACATCGCAGGTGGCGAACCTCGTCACACTACCATGCCATGCCAATCGTGCACAGAGCTGAATAGCTTCAAGAAACTTCGTGTACCTCGGGCAGCAGCAGCTGTGTCGAGCAGCCGAGCACACCGTGGCAGGTGAACATCACGAGCGCGGCGATGGTCGCCCACGGATGTACGCTCCCTGCATCGCGACGAACACCTGCAGCATCAGCCACGCGCGCGATGCAGACGTTAGCTGGTAGCCTATACTTTTGGCGAGATCTCACTCGTTCGCATGGGCCCGTGGTTGCCGTGTTGAGAGCGGCGTGGAGCGAGTTGAGCGCGGGCCGGACGGCGAGCGCGGCGTGCAGGGGCGCGGTGGCCGCGAACCCGAGGTCGAGCGCCACCGGCGCCGAGTGTCGCCTCAGGACGTCGGCCACCGCCGCCGCCGACCACCACTCCGGCCTCCCCGTGCTCGTGCTGATGGCGCCTCCGTTGTTCTTGGTAATGCCATCCTGGCGCTGCTGCGACGGCTGAGTTCGTTGGCCCGTCGGCGCCGCCGCGTGCTCGAGTGTCCGTTCGCGGCCGCGGCATCGGCGACGGCAGCGGTTGAGGACGAGCTGGTGCCGGGCGGCATGACCTCATGAGCTGAGGTTGAGCGCGTCGAGATCTTCTGTTGTGAACTGCTGCTGCCGCGAGAACGAGATACTGTGTGCGTGCGCGCGTGGAGAAACAAGTCTAATTTAAAATTAATCATGTAACCGTTGGATAAGTAGAGTAGATTACGGTCCTGGTTTAATTTGTTAGTTGCAATGTTGGAACCCCTGCATGACAGCATGAGTTTATTATTAGTTTAGAACAATAATTTACCCGCCTTTTAGGCAAAATGCGCATCTGGTGTAGTGGTATCATAGTACCCTCCCACGGTACTGACCAGGGTTCGATTCCCTGGATGCGCAGTTTTTTCCTTTGCAATTGCACTATATTTTCTCTCTTATTTTCCTAGACTACGATTCAATCCTAAAATTTCTTTTTGTTCTTTGTCTTCTTTTCTAAACTCAAACAAGTCCAGTATTTCCCTTGCAAACTTATAATTTCATATCACGTTTGAAATTTGTACACGAAGTAAAAAAAGTATCTATTTTAAGTTGATAATTGTTATTTTTAAATCGACAACTTTGGAGGTTGATTTTCTATCTAACAGTTATTTGGTTACTTACATATTTTAGAAACTATGTGTAATTTTAGGTTTATAGATATGCAACTGATCAATTGCATATTTGGTTAGTTGCATATTTTCAGATTCAAAATAGCATAGACTTTTTTGTACATTCTTTTTTAAGATAACGAAAGTGCTCTTTGAGAATATATTAAGACGATGTCAAATACAAAGAGTGTCTCCCAGCCTCTATGTCAATATGCACACAGCCACAAGGCTAGTAAAATGCACAGAACATGATTGAACGGTGACAAGTCTTGACTCGTGAAACAATGTGGTAGACAAAGAAAAAACATAATCCTCATGGCGCATCCAGATGATGACTAAGGGGGTGTTTGGTTGGGCTTTTTAGCAGCTTTTCACTGGAAAAAGCTGCAGCCTAACCAAACGGCCAGCTTTTCAGCAGTTTTTGCTAACGGTAGCTGTGGGCTTTGCAGTGTAAATTCAGCTGTTTAGAAAAACTGCTTTTTGCCAGCTTTTTGCAATGTGTTGATGCTTCAGAGCTAATTTTCCAAAATGCTATAGGTGGTTTGGATCAAGCAAAATTCATATGTCCACTTTCCCACAGCCACAACAGCTTTTCCAGACAACCAGCCAACAGTAGCTTTGTCAACAGCCATAGCCCAACAAAACAGGTCCTA
Organism: Stipa capillata; assembly: GCA_019208055.1. Classification (NCBI taxonomy): domain Eukaryota; kingdom Viridiplantae; phylum Streptophyta; class Magnoliopsida; order Poales; family Poaceae; genus Stipa; species Stipa capillata. The sequence goes on along the minus strand of JAGXJF010005179.1, from coordinate 241,088 downwards.
AACCTCCACCTATGCTTGGCCAAGAGCTCCCGTAACACCATCTTGAGCGTTCGGCATGCTGAAAGGAGGGGCTCGCGGTTCTCTGGCTGCTCTAACATAGACCAGGAGCGCAACCAATGCGTGCATCTGTAGATAACTTGCAAGGGATTATAAATTTTTGTTTGTCAAAAATCACATCATTTTTGCATAGCCAAGTAGACCAACACAAAGTGGCCACTCCAACTAGTATAAGGGGGTGTTTGGTTGGGCTTTTTAGCACCTTTTCACTGGAAAAAGCTGCATCCAACCAAATGGCCAGTTTTTCAGCAGTTTTTGCCAACGGTAACTGTGGGCTGTAGATGGTTTGGATCAACCAAAAGCCATATGTTCACTTTAAAATAACCACAATAGCTTTTCTAAACAGCTAACCAACATCAGCTTTGTCAACAGTCACAGCCCAACCAAATAGGCCTTAAGTGCGTGAAATCCTCTGTCTACCCTAGAAAGCCATAGTCCAAACAGGTCAACTGTACTAGTTGGTGGGCGTAGCCATGAGGCCGTCTGTGTGCTTGCCATGCGAAACGAACTGCTGGGAACACAAAAAATAAGTGTTGAACATTTTCGTCGTGTGAACAAAAAACATTTTGGGTCGTTGTCCAACTACATCTTCAAAGATTGTCTTTTGTGAGAATAACCCCCTCTTAGGTACCATAGGAAGATTTTTAATTTTTAGTTTAGTTTTCAAAGTTGTCTATTTACAATTGGCACATCCTAGTGAACTAATTTTGCATAAATGATTTAATAGAAAACTTGCCTTTTTGATAAAGATTGCATTTGAACCCATCTTTAACCTGAGTCAATTGAATCGAGGCTGCCTTGATGCTTAGTTCATGGAGGTCCATTAGGTTTTGACCCACCATGCCCCATCGAAACTCTACATTTAGTGGGTTGGTTCCCATGACCTGTGCCATCATGGCGTTTTTATGACGAGCCAACTTGAATAATCGTGGATACTAAATGAACAATATTTTATTACCAAGCCACTTATATAACCAAAACTGAATCTAGGAGCCATCTTGGAGATAAAAAGTCCCATGTCGGAGGAGTATGGATTTAATTTTCATTAGACTGACCAGAATGAGAATTGCTTGGCTTGCTCACTGTTTGTGATAGTGGTCTGTGTTTAAGATATTTTCTTCTGAGCTTTGTTGCTAGACTCCCTCCCTATTTAACAGATTTAAAAACCACTTTTATGTCTAGGTCTTGAATGTCCAAGCCGCCTTGGTCTCGAGGTCTACACAGTATGCTTCATTTACTAAGTCTGTATTTTCTCTTATGTTCATCACTTTGCCAATATAATCTAGACCAAAAACAACCGAGTCTCTCAAGGACTCCTCGTGGCACCTCAAAAAAAGATAGCATGAACATAAGCAGACTACTTGGGATGGAGTTAACTAGGACCAACCAACCATCATAGGAAATATGTTTTCCTTTCCAACTACTTAGTCGTTTCTCAAATGGGTCCTCCACTCCTTTCCACTCCACATTTCTGAGTTTCCTATAATAAATAGGTATGCCCAAGTAGTGGAATGAGAAACTCCCTATTTCGCATCCAAGAAGGTCTCTATATTGGTGCTCATGCTCTTTAGCTTTACCAAAGCAGAACAACTTGCATTTGTGAAAGTTGATCTTTAGATTGGACAATTGCTTGAAGGCACACATAAGAAGTTTCATATTTGTTGCTATTCAAGATTATGCTCCATAAATAGGATGGTGTTGCCTGCATATTGGAGAATAGAGAGCCCATCATTTATAAAATGTGGAACAATTCCAATAATCCGCTCGTCCAATTTGGCTCGGTCGATAATGGTTGCCAGCATATCCACTACTATGTTAAATAGAATGGGTGAGAGGGGGTCTCCCTAGCATAAACCTTTCTTTGTTTGGAAGTCGAGGCCAACACTGTCATTAATTTTAATGCTGACACTTCCTCCTATGACAAAACTATGAATCCAGTGGCACCATTTAAGTGAAAATCTTTCAAGCATAATGTCTGTTGCAAGAAAGGTCATTTGCCTTTATTATAGGCTTTCTTGAAGTTGATTTTAAAGATAATATCGCTTTGTTTATTGTGATACAACTCATGGACTGTTTCATGGAGAATGATAACTCCATTCATGATATACTGTCTCGGCATAAGAGCCATCTGTATAGGTCGTATAAACTTTTTCACAACTGAATTGATTCTATTCGTGCTCACTTTGGTGAAATTTTTGAAACTGATGTTCAAAAGACATATGGGTCTATATTAATGGATTTTGTTGGCCTCTTGTATTTTTGGCAGGAGTGTTATGACTCCAAAATTGAGACTATACAATGACAAATTACCAGCATGTAGATCATTGAACATAGCCATGAGGTCTCCTTTGAGCATGTCTCAGAAAACCTAGTAGAACTCGGGAGGAAAACCATCCGGCGCTAGTGTCTTATTGTGCTCCATTTGAAATATGGCATCCCTGACCTCCTTCTCCATAAAAAGGAGTTGTAAAGGATTGAATTCTCCTCTGGAGAGAGACTTGTGGTATGTCCTTCGACCAATTCTCATCCATACAGAAATTACTGTCTTCAGGCGGACAAGTAATCCTTTATAATAATTAGTGATGTATGCCTTTAGATTGGCGTCACTCATGATTTCCCTTTCGTTTTGGTCGAGACGGAATATACGTTGTTTGCTATGTTTACCGTTAGCCACAAGGTGGAAATATTTTGTATTATTGTGCCCCTCCAATATATGTTTGATCTTCGATCTTTGATACCATTTTAGTTCTTCCTCTCGTAATAGGAGAGCTAGCCGATTATTTGCTGCCCGTTTTAGATGAATATGATCCATAGATAACCTGACAGTCTCGAGTTGTTTATCAAAGGTATCAATTACAGCTAATAACTCTTTCTTTTCTTTTTTATATGCCCTAGCGGTTTTTCTCTCACAATCTCACAGGTGTTGACATAAGTGTCGAATTTTAGCTTGCTAACGAGACATAGTAGAAACCCCTTCATCCTCGCATTGCCAGCAGTCAACAACCATGTCATAGAATCCATCTCGAGTCAACCAGTCTAGTTGAAGTCTAAACAGAGCCTGGTTACCCATACAAGATGGTGCCCCCATGTTGACGAGGAATGGGATATGATCCGAAAGGAAGTGCTCTAGAGCAGGGATAATTTTTGCTCCTAGTCTATACAAGACTGTAGGCTTAACAATATGCAACTTGGTTGACTGAGAAATAAGAATTTTTTAGACGACTTAGAAATAGCAACCGCGAAAAAGAAGTCCTCCTCATTATAATAATTATGTAGATTTGGCCCAGCCCATGAATTCATGAGCCTTCCCTGCTCCAAGTCCCATACATTTTAGTAGTTTGTGACCCCTGGGCCGCAATGAGAAAAAGAGAACTACCAAATTTCGAACTGTGATAGTTTTTACAAAATACGTGTGGTTCTTCGAGATTTACTCTGAACAAAATTGGTCTCCATTAGCGTTGGAAAAGCTTGAGAGTCAGCTGAACGAACTGACATGGGTCTTATACATGTATGCATTAGGCACGGTTTAATCCAACATTAATAGATTATCATTTTCCAGCCAATGATTGATTAAACATGTGCAGTAGCAGCTGCCAAGATCAGAGATTCCTCGGATGTTAGTGAAAGATAAATAGCTGTCAAGAATATGAGGAAATAGATAAAGTTGGCATACTTTTCAATCTGTTCTAGAGTTCAATCTCCTTTTTCAGATACCCAAACTTTTGCACAAAGAATCAGAAAGCGAAAGACCAATAACTCATCACTCGCTCACATGGTAGATTCACCCTATCTATCTACTGCTACACCTCTTTGCATTTCCTTTTTTTTTCAGTCTTGTCTTCGCAAAGTAGGATGGGTGGTGAGCCACTGACTCACAGGCATATATGCTAGCACTTGCATGGCTCTTGCCATTGGGCTGAAATTTTTTTAGTGCATCGTAGTTATGGTAAGCAAAGCATCTCAAAATTAATTAACTACACCTTGCACTCTTGCTGCTAGCAGGTGATGATATATAATAGGGTGTCTATGCTGTGCAAGTAATCCTTAACTTGGGCACATCAGCTTGGTGTCCAGAGTCCAGAACTTGCAGGTGTGGTAAAATTTGTGCTATGTGGCAAACCAGAGATGCCTTGAGTGCCATATGTTATTATTGGTAAGTTATGCTACATTACTTACTGTGGAAGAAAAGGAGTCTTGTCAGCGAAACGCGGCGAAATAGAAGATGATGCGAATAACAGGATACATCGACTTGACGTGGAAAAGTGGGGTCAGGCTGAACTCTGAACTCTGAAGCATGAGACGGTCATTCAGAAATGCATCTACGTATATTATTTACAGTAACAAGAACATAAGACTGATGTACAGGAGGAAACCATTCTTTTGAATTTTGGAATGCGCAGAAATCGTGGCGGTTTTCTCTGCGCTCGAGTTCTAATTCAGACATGCTAATCCTGTCTGTAATTAATCAGGCTGCTAAAGCTAAAAAAATGAATGTGCATGAGAGAAGCATAGACGAGTACTGTACAATCCACACCCTTGCTCGAGTCCTCTGCAGAAAACAGAATCACAAAACAAAAGCGATTCAAATCAAATGAACTAACCATCCGCGAAGAAAACATCGTAAATGCATGCATGATCAACGGACGGAAGAATCAGAAAGATGAGAGAAGCAATTAATCACCTTCAACGGCACGAGAGACGACGGCGCCGCCGACGACGGCACGAGGCCCTTGAAGCCAAGATCGACGGAGACGCTGCCGTCGGGCTTGAACAGCCCGAAGTGTCGCTCCGTCGACGGCCCGGTCTTGAGGTCCTCGTTGAAGAGCGCGAAGATGTAGGCCTTCACCACCCTCTTGGGCCTGTACGGCGTCCCCTTCCTCAGGAATAGCCTCTTCCTCAGGTTAAAGTTGTACGTCCTCGCGTTCTCCAGGTTGGCCCCGGGCTCCGTCGCGTCGCCGGCGGACGCCCAACCCGTCTCCGACACCCTCACCTCCGTGTCCCCGTACCCGGCGGCCTCCAGCGCGGCGTAGGCGGCGTCGATCTGCGCCTCGAACATGTTGTCGTAGTGCAGGCTGGTCTTCTGGTCGTATATGCCGGAGTTGGGGTTCATGAGCGCGTAGTTGACGTCGATGTGCTCCGGGTCGCTCATATAGGCCAGGAAGGGGTAGGCGTTGACGTAGAACGGCGCGCCGGTCCTGGCGAAGAAGTCGAGAAGCGGCTTGAGGTAGACCATGAGATCGGGCCGGAAAGTGCAGGCCGACGGCGGGTAGGAGTTGGCGAAGACGGCCTCCGAGTGCGGCGTGTTGACCTCGATTTTCCCGGCGAGACGGAGGGCACGGAGCCCGGCGTGGACGTTGGAGACGGCGCCGAAGAGGGCCTCGGCAAGGCCGGAGTCCTGCCCGCCGAGGATCTCGTTGCCGACGATGACGGCGACGATGCGGGTGGACGGGTAGTAGGGCTGCACGTTCTCGTTGAGCCAGTCCATGGCCTTGGCCGGGCTGGCGGCTATGTCCTTGACGAGGCCGTTGGGGATGGCGATGGCGAGGTTGAGGCCAGAACCACGGAAGGCGTCGAGGACGGTGTGGTCCGAGTCGAAGATCCGCACGTTCTTGATCCGCGCCATCTTCAGGAGCCGCACCACCTCCGTCGGCGGCGGCAGGTTGTCGGCGATCCGGCCGTAGTTCACCCCGTACGTGCCCACGAACGAGTGCGGCGCGCCGTGGGCACAGGGGAAGGCGAGGAGGCAGAGGCAGCAGAGCAGGAAAAGGAGCGCCCGACGGTGGCCCCGCGGCATCACCGCCATGTTGGTCCGGCGCGGCCAGGCAGCAAGAAGAAGACGCGACGGCGGGGGCAGGAGACGAGGGAGGAGACTGTGGCGGGGAGGGAGGCGGGCATTAGAGGAGAACCGCGGCTCCACTTTGCTTGAGGTGCAGGGCATGGCGGCACGGCGGCAAGTGCCATAGATAGAGCAGGCAGCTAGTTAGGGAGGCGGCAAGTATCCGCGGTTACTTACTCCATCGGCTGGGTTTGCTTGCTTGCTTGCTTGCTCGGCCGGAGCAAGCCAAGGATCAAGGTGGCATGCGGAGGATGGAATGGCAATGGTGGACGAAGGATGGAATCCGGTCTCTTGCGTTGCTTCAGGCGGGCGACGTACTCTGTGTGCATGTACGTCCGCACGCTCTGACACGGTGCATCCAGCTGCAAAATTTTACTTACTTGCAGTGACGCAGCTAGCAAATTTGGGACGTCTGGGCAAGACCTGTTCTGACTAAGGAAGAAGCCCATTTTTTTCTCCTTGGCCGCCACAAGATCTCACCAAGTCTTCAACGACGGCTAGCCGGAAAATCCAGGCTAGAGGGATGGTAAATTCACACATGTTTATATGCTGACCGTGGATAGCAACGACGCACATACATTAGGGGGTGAAAGGCGTGATTTACATGAGTCGGTCAGTTATTTTCTCTCTTTCATTACTCATACTCTACGTCAGCATATAAGTATAATCTTTTTTGTAGAATTTTAAGTAAGAAGTAAGTATAGGATTACTATTATTCTTTGGTCTTGTGCCTCTGCCTCCATCGTTATTGGAAATACTCGTATTGGTTGTAATGTGATTTTGCTGATATCGATACTCAAAGTGGAAAACAGGTGCTTTAGAAAAGCCAGGGCAGTGGCAGCGGGAGCTTTAGTGAGGAAGGAGGTAGAGGAGATGTTGCACGAGGGAGTGAAATGGAATGCTGACGAGGTCGAAAGTTGAGGCAAGCACGGAGCCGTCTGCACTTCATAGCTACTCATTGTGCAGTGTGCACCGAGAAATACAAGGGATATGCAATATGGTTTCTGGAGTCAAAATGGCACATGTTTTTTCTCCTTTCGAATTATTTCTATTCTTCAGTCTCCATTTTATTATGACCTGAGATCTCAGGAGAGACTAGCGCTATCAAATCTTTCTTCTATTTTACATAGTTTAGTGCTTACATAGCTTTAGGCTTTATGATTCAAACATTGATCGAAGGAGTGGTCCTCCGAGTGTTCAAAGAAATGCCTTTTTTCTCCTCCCTTTGGGCACAAAACTGACGAGGTGCTTTTGCAGTGGTTTGGCATGCATGCTAGACCAACATTTAAATCAAATTCGTTTTTGTACTTTGTCATGCTTTCCACCGTAGTTTAAATGATCGTCCCAAAGAGCTACCCAAGTCTTACTGGCTAGCACCATGGATGGTGGGCTAGCCTGTCACGACCCCGATTGTCGGAGCCGCGAGTTACGCCTGCAATTGCCCAGGAGTAAAAACATACAACTTTATTACAGACGTGAAAGTATGCTTAGCAGCATTTAAGTTTACAACTGACTAGGGCATCCGAGCCTATATTATAAACAAAATGGACCTATACCACAGGCGCCTCGAGGGCGGATAAGACATAAAACTCATGTTCGTCTCCGTGGAAGTATTCCTTGTCAAACGATTCATCTTCATTAACATGTGCATCTGAGATGGTTGGTGCAGTAATGAGTACGCGATATATTCAGCAAGCCACGTTGGGAATTTATGCTACTAGCTCCATGCTCTTGGATTTCAAGAAGGGGTGTTTGGCTTATTGTCTGGTGGATGCATAATCCTAATCTCCGCCTTAGCAATTAAAATCTCTTCGTTTAAACATCATAATTACAAAGCATTGTATTTTAGCAACCCTGCCGGTCAGCGTCAAGTTTAAAAGTCATTCTCAAGTTCTACTTGTGCCTTGTATCGAGAATCACCTCTAAACATAGCTTCATTAACTGGAAGCACGTCGTATTCGAATACCTTTTGTTTTAACTCTGCAGAGCGGCTCAGCTTTACCCACATAATACCCGTACCTCCTGGTGTCACTACAGTCATACACACCCTTCGGTGTGTCGATAGAGGAAGGTTAACAAGGCTTTTTATTTGCTCTGTCTTTTGAAGTTTCTACCTAGGAACTCTACGTCACTCGCTCTCCCGGGAGCCGACGGGCAAGTGTCAACTTCGCGATCCAGGAGTTGGTGAGTTCCAGTTGTGATTTCCCAATAAATGGCCTATCACCTCATTTGCTTCTGCGGGCCTTCCAGAGAAGTGGATTGGCAAGCTAATTTATAGTCATTCAGCAGGTAGAACAGATTTACTAGGCCAGGCTCGACAAGTCAAACGTGTGGATGAGCGGTTCTATGTTCATTACTAAGCACAATGGTTTTAACCTTAACTGCCCCAAATAAGGCAATCCACCCGATTACCCTTACTCCACAGGAGGGGTATGGCTGCACAATTAATACATGAAGGGCCCCATCTTCTCTGTCCCCTGCCATCGGTAATTTCTCTTTAAAAACACATACACCGAGTTTTGAGCTAGGGTTACCGATACTCCTGAATATTGTTTAACTTAGCCTCTAATGCCGGTGAAGGATACTGATATAACTTATTTTTATCCTAAGTTTATCAAGGTGAATATGGCCTATAAAAATTACTGGGTTGTGGGGTGGTAGGTGATATCTACGCATTCATGTCATTCAAAGATAACACGTATAAAAATTAACATGCGAAAATTAATAACTTGACTAGTAATACAATAAATAGCATGGCATGTGGGTTCAACATGAACAAGAAGTGTGACTTGCCTACTGCACCGAGGTCGGTTGTATCGAAATCTTCAGAAAATCCTTCGCTTTCGGGATCCTTGCCCAACGTCGGATCGTCACTATCGTTTCCTAGTTACAAAAAGATCCAAACACACAAACATATATAAGTCCGGGCTCGACGAATGCGAGCTAGGAGCAAAATGTAAATTAATTGAAAATAATATTAAAAATAGGTTGTGGGGTGGGAGGTCGGAACTGGAGGGTTGAAAGGATGGAAGGAAGGTATATGACACGGGTTAGGGTTTCGGAGATAAGTCGAAATATATGTGGGTTAAGAGGGTTTTATGGGTGTTGGATGTTAAAAAGTGGGAATTTGGAGTAACAGGGTGGAAAATCAGAACCGTGTCGTCGAGACGATTGAAACGGTATATAATAGGGTTTTTAGGGTTTCGGACCCGACGGGTCGGGCCGGCCCGCAAAATACTGTTGGGCCCATTAGGGCCCTCGGATTGGGCTGAAAATGGGCTGGGTTGGACTTGGCTGGGTTGAACATGGGCTTGGGCTTGGGTTTGGGCTCAACAGAAAAGAAAAAGAAAATAAAAGAAAAAGATTTTTATGCGAGGTGGGCTCAATTTGGCTCGGGTCATGGGTTATTATCGGGTTGCTATTGGGCTTCGGCTTGTTAAGAAAAGAAAAATAAAAGAAAAAGAAAAAAAGAAATGGGCCGGCCTTCGGCCTGCTTCGCTCGGTACTGGCCCGATAAGGGAAACAGGTCGGCCTGTTAGCGGGAGGGGCCGGCGCCCCGGTCGGGAGAGGGGAAAACAAGGGAGGAGGGGTGGAGGAGATGGCCGCCGGCGACGAGGATGAAATCCGTCGCCGGTGAGGCTTGCCGGCGTCGATTGGCTAGTCGGGAAGGGTCTATGGGAGCTGGCAATTCCATTTTTGTGAAGAGAAGGGAAGTGTACCGCGGGGAAGAAGCTCAGCAGCGTGGAGGTGGCTCAGGCTCACCTTGTCGGAGATGGAGGCGACGGTGGCCACTTCTCCGAGGCTCGGGAAGGAGGGAAAACACGGTCGGGGAGGCTCTGGAAAGGTGGCGGTGCTCGGGAGCTTGAAGATGGTGAAGAGAGGCTCGGAGGGAGGATCCCCATGGGGATTTATAGGGGCGGGAAGCGGTGGCCGAGCGGGGCAGAAGCGGCGACGTGGAGGGAGTAAACGACGGGACGCAGAGAGGAGAGGAGGAAAGGGCTGACGTGTGGAAAAACAGACTCGGGAGCTGAGCTACTGTAGAGCATGGGGTCTATCCTGTTACCGGAGTTAAGCGACGAGCGGTGGCACGGGCGGCGCGACGGGACGGCGTCGGGAGGAGGGAGATGAAGATGGTGGGCAGAGCGGGCCGAGGAAATGAGTGGGTCATGGGCTGAGGGAAAGAATGCGGCCCAAAATGGTTTCGAAATTTTGAAATTTGGCAAAATTATAGCATTGTTACATAGCCGCCCTGGGATTGAGCCCTCACGCTTGCTTTATGAATCGATTGACTAACGAGGTTTGTCAAAAATAAGTTCCTCCGAACCATCCATTCAGTTTTTCAAATGATCGTCCTAATAAGATTAGCTCCAACCCTAACCATCGGATGCTCAATCCAACGGCCAGGAATCATGGAATGCTAAAGAGAACTAGAAGGTATGCATCCAATCAGACGAGACAACTTATTTTTGTACAAGCACAACGTTCATGGAAAACTGATACGACATGTTTCTAGATTTCTAGAAAGAAAAGATTCCGTAACTCAGGGATAAAATACGTTTGGATAATGAGAAGGTCGAAAAGGCCTAAGGTTCGATACATCACGATTGATGCCCATTGTTCATTTTTTTAATCTCGTAATTTTGTTCATAACCATAACATTCCTCTTAATACACAAGAAATCTGTACACCCATAACATACACAAAAGGCTTTTATACCAGGTGGATATATCATAAAGGGGTGGTCATCCTATATAAAACTATTCGTGAGATACATCGAAAGAAATTGGACATGGTGGTGTTTAATATATATTTGGACCTTTTCTACGAAAGGTTTTTCCTCCGCTGTTGTCAATGGATAGAGCACACTATCCAAAAAGCGAGTATTGGTGTCAAAGTCAATGGTGACATGCGGCATTTTTTCCAGATACTCAGAGGCCTTAGGCAGGGTGATTCAATGTGACATGTCTTATTTAATATTGTGCTAGATATGCTGACCTCATTATTGCATTGCACTAGCTAAAGAAGATGACCGATGCACGGGGTAGTTCCATATCTGGTTGATGATATGCTATCTATTTTACAATATGAGGATTTGAGCAAGCAAAAAATATATATAACTCTTACTTTGTGTCTTCGAACAATTATCTGGCTTGAAGGTTAACTTTCACAAGAGTGAAATTTACTATTTCGGTGAGGCTAAGGGAAGTGAGGGGATATAAACACAAATTTTCAGTTGTGATGTAGGATCTTTTCCTTTTTGATACATTGGAATTCCAATCCACTACAGGCGACTCCGCAATAGTGATTAGAAAAGGTCGAGGACCAGTTTGGGAAGAGACTGAGTAGTCGACCAATGTTTATGATGTATTTCTTTGAAATACCAAAAGGAGTATGAAAGATATTAGACTACTATTACTCTAGGTTTTACTAGTAAAGTAATAGTCATAAATGTAAGTACATACCTATCAAATGGAGTATCTGGTGCCAAACAAAAGACCAAGGAGGTATGTGCATTCATAAGCTTGAAATTAAGAATGTATGCTTATTAAGCAAGTAACTTTTTAAGCTTCTCAATGAAGAAGGTATATGATAATAGCTCTTGAGAAATAAATATCTTCGGGGTATGTCTCTTTCTCAGGTTAAGGCCAAGCTAAGGGATTCCTATTGTTGGGTTGGCCTTCTAAAAGTTAGACAATTTATTCTTCCAATCTGGCAAATTTAATTTTCATAATGGGGAGGAGGTTAGGTTTTGGGATGACACATGGAGAGATGGTTAGGCTTTCGAGGATGCTACCCCTCTCTATATAATATCACCTGCAAGAAACATGTCATGGTCGTCAAAGTCATGGATTTAGTTACTATGAATGCTTCATTTAGAAGGGCCATAATTGGTCCCAAACTGATTGCCTGGACCGACTTGGTCAGTAGGGTAGAAGGCGTTACCCTTGGGTCAGAGAGGGACCACTTCACATGGAATTTAGGGGATGTTTGGTTGGGTTTTTCAGCAGCTTTTCACTGGAAAAAGCTGCAGCCCAACCAAACGGCCAGCTTTTCAGCAGCTTTTGCCAACGGTAGCTGTGGGCTTTGCAGTGCAAATTCAGCTGTTTGGAAAAGCCGCCTTCTGCCAGCTTTTTGCAATGTGCTGAAGTTTCAGTGCTCATTTTCCAAAATACTGTAAATGGTTTGGATCAACCAAAAGCCATATGGTCACTTTCTCACAGTCACAGCAGTTTTTTTCAAACAGCCAGCCAACAACAGCTTTGTCAACAGCCACAGTCCAACCAAACAGACCCTTACACTCGCATGGACAGTTATCTGTACAATGCTCTAGTGCAACCGACGGTATCTAGTACTAGTCAATGCCTATGGCAAATGCGCTTGTGGCGATTGAAAATTCCTCTAAAGATTAAGATATTCATGTGGTATCTACATAGAGGTGCAGCACTGACTAAAGAAAATTTGGCAAAAAGGAATTTCCAAGGTGGCAAACAGTATTGCTTCTTTGATGAGGAGGAGTCAATTCAATATCTCTTCATCGATTATTAGTTCACTCAATAAAAGTGCAACTAGCTAGCCCCTACGTGTGATTTTTGTAATTAGTAACAAATCAGATGGACTAATGGTTTCCTTGAGTTGGGTATGAGGTTATGTTCCATAGTTGATTCATGAAGGATATTTGAAATTATTTCTTTTCTGCTAGATCACTAGCATGTTTAGAGTACCACAATTTTTTTGCCATGATTTTAGAAGCTATACATGATTTTATATACCTGTTTTTGTCTCTGTTTTAATTATTAAAAATACAAATATTTTATTTTTTATAATTTAATTCTTGTTTAGAGTTATACTTACCGTTTAGCTAATTGTGGTAAAATTCCAACCCTATTTGAACATGCTAATAAATCGTATATCAATTGTAGATAATATTCGCGTATCGATTAATAGACTGTTGATTATTATTTTTCTGTACAAATTAATATCTTGCTGGAATATTTAATAATACATGTTCTAGGTACTGATTAATTAATGTTATTAGTTCTACACCTAAGATTTAAAACTTTATAATATTTTGCCCTTAGATATGAATATTTGCGAACACCGATAATGTCAAAAGTGCACATGTGTTATTAATTCTATTTTTTATCGTCAACCATGACGTGCCCTGTATTAATATCATGCTTAAGCCCTAGTTTATTTTTATATGACATACTAGCATGGTTAGACTTTATTTTGTTGATTAATAGTTTTATTGATTAAATAATCCTGAAAATATCTTCAATTACTGTAAGAAATAATTTAAACATTATTTTTGTTTTAATCTATATATTATTAATGTACCATGTTGCTAGTATTAAATAAGTAATTAACCTACTACCTTATTTACTTATTATTATACACGGTTATGGCCCCTCTTTAGGAGACCCTGAATTAAGGACCATGTTAGGGTTAAAACCCTAATCCGATCTTCGACACATCCTGTCAGTCGTCGATTCTCATATCTCTTTTGCAGTTGGATTTTTATTTTGGAATGATTATTTATTTCGTTCGCTTTATTTTTGTTACGACGATTAGGGAGTGACGCCGACGACGCTGGACCTGATTTCGAAGAACAATAACTCGACAACGAAGGCATGCCCCCTCTTTTTTGATCATGTTGATCCTATTATTTTTAAATTTATTATATTTTATTGTTTTCAAACATGCATGTTGTTTTATTCTCGTAGTTAGCGTGTCGATTGACACACATATACCTTTATCTACTTGTCGTTATTTTATTTGTTACACTGAGTAGATTATTTTTAATGTTTAGAATAGATTAGAGAAATGCTTAGCCATGCTTAATTATCCCTAGGACGCATTTACGTTGCCTCCTCGGAGGAACGATCTTTAGATCATTGGTATTATTATTGCAACTTTGTTGAGCTCGCTGAGCTAGGGCTGGATGCCCATTGTTGATCACTCTCTCTCTATTCTCTCTTTTCTACTCTGGGTGAAACTTACCATCTAAAAGTGCGGGCGACAGCTGAATCATGAGTTGAAGGAGCAAATGGTCGTTCCTCACGAGCTGAGGGAGCCATTGTTCATCCGTGTCGAATAATGTCAAATTCATGATTTTGGGAAGTGTAAAAACAATACGACCACATGCTATATGGGCACTGACTTGGTCAAGTAGGTTAGACGAGTCTTGATGTTGACATCGTCGTACCGCAGAAGAGTGGACGTAGCTATGAGGACCTCGGCACAAATGGAGGCCACGCCGGGTAAGCGGGTGTATCGCTCCTCCCTGTCGAAACCTAGTGGGCATATCACATTGGGATGAGACTAGATAAAAGACCTCGTCACGGTCATCTTGTCGACACACTGATGGGCGTGTGTATAAGCCCGATCAGCTTGGCATAAGGGGATGATCGTGCCGTGTAGGTAAAGTGTACAAACTCTGCTGAGTGTCAAACTAATCGATTAGTCGTATCCATAGTTATGGATGTCACATAACTCATTCCTGATAAAAAAACCTATCATTCTTCCCCTTGCTACTTCCCTCTACCCCAGTTCCGGAAATGTGAATAGGTGGTTAGAACCTATGATCGAGTTTAGGCTGGATGCCTTACTCGCATGTATTGGTCGTGGACCCTCACATTGATGTGAAATTCCTAAAATAAAAACCCAATTTTATATCAAAGTCGCATTCGAAATTATTGTAGTATTTAAACCCTAAAATGCTTTTATGCAAAATAGCCATACAACCTTCCTTTGCATCCTCATATACATTGGTTTGGTGTTTTCCTACAAGGGGGTACGCTGAGTACGCAACGTACTCATCGACGTGTTTCGTTATGGTGATGGACAAATGACCATGCTGTCGAAGACGTTGATGGCGACTACTACTATGATGATTCTGAGGAGTGAGGTCGTGTTGACTCCGTCGACTGCCTGTGGCTAAGATGGAGCCTACCAGTTTATCACTTTCTTTTCCACTGCTTTATTCTCTGCAATGGTTATGTGACCGAGTACTTTGTTAAAGCCATGTGGCTTCTATTTCGTCAAGACTATATTGTAACAAATTTAACAGGGTAATGTTATCATTTTGACTGTGTTCATTAGCTTTATCCTGAACTAATGATGACACACAGAGGGAAGGTCTGGAAATTAAGTCTGGACTCTCACAACAAGCCTTATGTGGCGCTTTATACTTCTTCTTGAAGGCTCCCAATGACTCCTAGCCATCTATGAGACGTCAATCTCCAAGAGTAACCAACTTCAATCAATTTAGCTTGGAGATGAACTCTTACTTGGTGCTCAACTAAGGCTTAATCTCTCTTTCTTAAAAAATTTCCCACAAAACATGGAGCTTTGGCTTGAGGAATGGTAGAAAGCTTAGGAGAGTAGGAAATGGATCTTGCAATGAGTTACTCGTGCAAGGAGGCTTGGGTATATATGGCCACCCCCTAAAAACTAGATGTTATGTAAAAAGTAAAAGAGCTCAAAAACTTCCAACTTTGGACTCAGAAGTTCCAACATTTTGAAACCACATGATATATTGTTGTCTAGAAACAAATCTCAGAACAACAAATGGAAACTCAGAGGTTCCAACTTTCAGAGCACAACGGACAAATGTTAATGTTGGAGGCTCCGACATTACACTCGAGATTTTTGAGATTTTAAAATACCTTGTATGAGCTGCAACAGAACACGAACTAGGAGGTTCCGGAAACAAAATCGGACATTTCGAGATTTCAAAGAGAAGTCCAGAACAGGAACTCGGAGCATCCGAAAAACTTCTAGTTGCTCCGATTTTAGAGCACTCAGAACTTCGGTGATTCCAGAACCGAAACTCCGAGGGTCTAAAAAGTACACTCGGATATTCCAAAATTTCAAAGGAAGTCTAGAATAGAGACTCAGAGCATCAGAAAAACTTCCGATTATTTTGATTTTAGAGCACTCAGGACTTTGGCAGTTCTAGAACCGAAATGTGGAGAGTCTGGGAAAATATTGGATATTCCAACATCCAGAAGTTCAGACAGGAAGGGCAACTCGGAGGCTTCGAATCCCGTGACTCTACACACAGAACTTAATCTTGAATAATCCGAGATGGATCTTGATGGTTCAGACTTTTGCTGAAGCGGTGTGTAGAGAGTTTACAAATGCCTCTTTGAATTTTGAAATTTGTTCCTAGTTGAGCATTAGCAAGGCACTCTCACCAGCTTCTTGATTTCAGCCTATCTTAATAGTACGGCTTGTCCCGAACTCACTGTGGTTCCATCAACCACTAAAAGAGTTAGAGAATGTCCTTAATCTTCGTTTCTTCAAGCCGTTCTTCTTTTAGAACTTTTTAGGGGTCACCAATGCCAGTAAAAACACTTCTTTATGGGACTAACAACCTGATCACGCTTCATGCACATATTTGTTCCTTAATTATTTTTACCATTAATCACCAAAACTCACTTAGGGAGCCAAAATGCACTTTCACAAAGTCCAAGGGGTCAATCTGACTGGCCTTGGGGATCGATCTGACCATTAGCCACTAGGCCAAATACTCCGAATTTTACCTAGTGTCTGGGGGAGTAACAAATAACTCGTTTTGCTCGAAGGTTCGTTCCAGAGTCACCCGGGGGTCTCTGAGTGAATCTGAGAAGTTTTCCTCCGGAGCATCCGGGTTGGTGTCATAGATATAAGGCGTTGGTGCACTTAATTGAGTTTAGTATATTTAGGATTGCAGCTGTAAAAATCTGACTAGTTTAATTAGGATTAAGACAAATCTGTAATTATTTTTAAAGCGCCTATTCACCCCCTTTAGGCGACATCTAGGTCCTTTCACTCGTTTCGCATGACGATCAACGTACCCAGGTTCAATCTTCCACCACCGTGGAGTATTCCCAATTTGTTCGGGAATTGGTTTACAGGGATACCGGGAAGCTAAATGAGCCCAGACCTTAGTGGGGGCAAGTGCAGCTTGTTAGTCTATTTGGTTACGGCGAAGTGATATAAACTTTCATAAAAGAAACTCTTTAATTCATTACAGGAAACTGATTGTAATTGTCATCCTTGCTACAATGACCAAATGATAAGTAGATGATGGTTGCGGGTGCCCGGCGATTGGAATCGGTTGCTAAGGAATTTATGGCCCAATATAGGTAGTAGTCGTGTAATAGATTATGTGATGCTTGAGCTTTATGGTTCTTCGTATTATGTAATTTATTTTGTTTTCGTATCGGTT
Organism: Stipa capillata; assembly: GCA_019208055.1. Lineage (NCBI taxonomy): Eukaryota > Viridiplantae > Streptophyta > Magnoliopsida > Poales > Poaceae > Stipa > Stipa capillata. Next base: position 223,980 of record JAGXJF010005179.1, on the reverse strand, counting down.
GACATAAATTAAATTCTTGTACTTGAATTTGAAACTTTATATATAAGAAAGGCAAGCGAGGAATAATTCTTGAACCTTTTTCTACTTGTTGTATCGATTGGCGTCGTGATCAGACCCGAGTTGCACGATTGCACCGTGAAGCCAGTTATCCACTTGTGTAGTGGAACTCGGTTCTTTTCTCACCATAATTTCCTGAACTGTTAGTTCAGATGCAAACATCCGACCAGCCTTTCTTCTCAATATTTTATTTTCAGTGATTTTGTTGCTGCACTAACTGGTCATTCTGAAATTATTTCCTTAGAAACTACACGTCATTTTCGATCGAGCCAAGCTCACGAGGACTTGATGGTAACACGATGTTCACGTGAATATTCAGTGTAAAAGTTGGACACATATGCCATATTTGTTAGTTATGTTTTTGGTGATAGTTATGTTTTATTTATCGGGATGAAGAGTTTCACTGCCAGGTCATTCCCGTGTACCATTCTAGTAGATACTAATATACACATAATATGTTACATAAGTTTAAATTCTTATAATGTTTAAATGCTTAATTTGTACTCCTTGTATTATTGGAAAACACACAAAATGAAACACGTCTAATAAAATCAGACAGAGAGAGTACAAAATAGAAGAATAACATATCTTACTAGGAAGAGATAGGCATCAGGTCCATTCTAAACGACTAATAAGTGGAACTAAACCAAACATTTTGGTTGGTGCAAACATATTCCAAGCGGAAAGAGCGGAACTGAACATAAGTTTGTTCCTCACACTTTGCTTGATGTATGTACCAGAGCTGAAAGATTGATTTCTATAAATAAGAAACTCATTCTGTCTAGGATATATGTGTGTATGAGTGGGGGAGGGGAGCGGAGGTGTTTGGAGAATCTCCATTGGACTGCTTATGAGAGAGTGGAGGTCATAAATTTCGGGTTTAAAGATGCATATTATGAGATATGATATAAGGAAACAAATACATAAAAAACCACCTAGCCCCACCAACTCGGATAATGAACTATTATTACCATTAGTGATTCTCTTTGCCTAATTTATCCTATAATAGAGAAACTTTCTGGACGGGAAATGTCCAATAGGACCCACTGAGAATAAGAGTGAAATCAGACGAATTGGAACACTAGATTCTTCTTCATTATAATGGTGTCATCCTCTAATAATGAACAATATCAAAGAGTGATTTAGCATTGCAAAAATTGTTGGTGTTAATTAAATCCAATGCTTCCACATTGGCTTCTCCCTGGTTGGAAATCAAAAAACATACATGCATGACTCACAGTTAAAGAGAGTTTGATAATGGGCAAGCTTTGCTAGCCCTAGGTAAAAAAAAAGCAGGTCTGCATTTTCAAAAAATAATATAAAAATAACAACTAGGAGGTCTGAAAAAGGGGAGAAAACAAGGGACAGGAAACAAAAGAAAACAGTAAAAGAGAAGAAAAGAAAGGAAAGGAGACAGGAAAGAGAGCAAGATTGGAAATTAGAAACCAGTAACAACCTCCAGCCCAGACAGAGTCACTGCCACACCTACACGCCCCCGCTGTCCCCTCCCCTCCCCTCGCCTCCTTCCTCCCACTCCGTGGGAGCCGGCGAGCTGCCACCCCACCTCTCTCCCCGGCCGCCGTGTCTCCTCCACCCCCCCATTCCAATCTGTACTCCTCCGGCGAGGTAAAGAAACCATATTTTCTCTCACATTCTTACCCCGGCTCGCTGCTGCCACCGGCGTCTCTTGAGCGGTTACTCGGCTAGATCTGCGCGCATTTGGCATTTCTCGGCCGCGGATCTTGCGCGCAGATCCTCGTTTTCCCGGATCCGGAGTGGGGGTGGATCCGGCGTTTATGCGGTGCCGGTCGGATTTGGTCCTCACCGTGGGGAGCGAAAGGCCGCATTGTTGGCTTCTTGGATCGTAGAGCGTGTGCGTTGGGTCGTTTCTTCATGTTAGGTTCTTCACGTATGCGCCGATTCACAAGTAGCCGATGCAGCATTTGTTCCATTAAATTCCATGGATTTGTATCGCTGGTGGTTTGTCTTGTCGCAACTGTTAATTAAATACCAGGTAGAACCGTGATTAGTATTCTTACACTGCCATTGTGCCATCTTGCTGGGGTGCAGGGGAACAGAGCATGATTCGGTGGTAAGGTTGAATGGCAGCGAGATAGGGATATATAGACTGTACTCAGCAGTCGGTTTCTGATAAATTGAGGAAGAGGTGGGACTTGGTCGAGATGGATGTTGCTGGTGATATTGTGGATGCTATGGGTGCGGTGAATATAGAGAATGGAGTCAATGGCAAACCAGTGTTGCCTGACGGTGTAGAGGAGCATGGCAAAGAACATGAGGCGCAGGCCAATGGGGACCATTCGGGGGAGAGCGAGGTGATCAACCCGCCCGAAGAAGCGGGCGGGGAAGCCACCTCGCATCCAGAATGGAGGAAGAGCGAGGTGATCAACCCGCCCGAAGAAGTGGGCGGGGAAGCCACCTCGCATCCAGAAGGGAGGAAATCCCGCTCTTCTAAGGTGCGCTTGTGACGCTAATAGTTACTATCTCTCCAGTGACAATTCTATGCTGATTGGTGTTTTCTACACGATGTGCTTCTAGGGAATCCAAAGTCATGGTCCTAAGGTCCTAAAGACTAGGAGTCCAAAGAGTGGAGATGAGGGCCAAGCAAGGAGAAGCACCCCTAGTTCCTCTCTTCGTAAGGCACCCGTTGCGCGAGTATCCCATGCAGATTCAGGTACTGGCTCCTGGATCAATGGCGATTCCAGTGTTGATACGAATGTAAGTTCTTCTCCGCTGTGCTAGAATTTGTTTATTCCTACGTTATTTGGAATCTGTTTCATATCCAAGCTAGCTAGATCTCAAATAATTTGTTTGGTAATGGCTTATCAGGAAACTCAAAAGATTGAGTCTCGCCCAGTTGCCAAGGAGGCATCATTGCTCGAGGACACGAAGTACGCATCTTCCATTCCTGTTTGTGCATTCTTTCTTGTGTATCATCTTTAAAGATAGTGGGTTCTGGTCTATCTTTGTAAGCATGTCTAGCTCTTAGATTCTTAGTAATCAAGATAAGTTCCAACCAAAAAGTGGTACCATGGAGAGATAAACTTTGGGTTGCTAATTAGTTATTAGTTAAAAAATGGTAATATACCATGTTGCGATTCTTGGAGGACCTTACTGCAAATTATGCTGAAGGGATTGAAACAATTGTATGCTCACCCTCGATTCAATGGGACTAATGCTTACTTGACCTGTTTCTTTTCAATGTGTCTGGACTAACTTTTTTTCATCTCTTTCTTGTCATTTATTGATCTACTGCAAGTCTGCAACAAGTATTTCCAGTATTAAGTTACTTTAGGACAAGTTTTTGAATGCCATGTATTTTATAAAGCCCACCTCAACCTTAGTAGATTGAAATATGGTGCTTCAGTGTCTCAGTGTTAAGTCTTAACTTAGAGCCAACATGAATCCATATATTCCTTTTGCATCTACAGCGATCTTAGAGAATTTCTCTTGCACTTCAGACTCTACTGTTCTTTTGTTCCCAGTAAAAATATCTAGTGCAGTCAAATACTCAGAAAGTCACTAATGCTGTTATACTCAACTTCACAAATCCAGGGAGAAAAGGAAAACTCAAAAGCCATCAGACCAGCATTCTTCCATCAAAAGAGATGAAGAAGAGTCAAATTGTGAAAGTACAAAAGCTCGAAAGGCTGGCAGCACTCCTGCCTATGGATTCAGTTTCAAGTGTGATGAGAGAGCTGAAAAAAGAAGAGAGGTAATTTCTGATTTATCACTGTATTTTCCTGATTTTATTTCGAAATATATGCAGATCTAATTTAGCTATTTATTTTCCCAATTTTGCAATCAAATAGTTCTATTCAAAACTCGAGGAGAAGATTCACGCAAGAGAGGTGGAAATAAGCAATCTGCAAGCAAAATCAAAGGTAGCATTTGTTTCTTCTGTCTCAAAAACGTTATCCAATGCTTCCAACCTTGCATCCCCTATGTTACTTGCTGACGTTTGTTTCCTTATAATACACAGGAGACTGAAGAAGCTGAACTCAAAATGCTGCGGAAGAGCTTGAAATTCAAGGCAACACCAATGCCAAGCTTCTCACCACCTCCAAAGGTTGAGTTGAAAAAGGTATTCCGGCTTTCTTCTTCATCCCTTCTGAGTCCGTGGTTTTTTAGCAAGTGAATTCATGACTGTGTGATATGACTTATGTAAGAATGTGGGCGTGTTTGGGATTATCCCTCATGCCATGTGAATTATACTGGACATTAACAACTCCAACAAGGATATACCTTGTGGGTCTAGTGGAGATTTTAACTGCATTTGGATGTAGTTACTTTTTTTTTGTGTCTTGTGTGGTGGAGGAATGGGATGCCGATGCAGGGCCTTGAGACAAGAACACTAAACTGAATATTCAAGAGCTGTCTGATCTGGTTCATATCCACAGAAACCAGTGCCTATTACCTATTGGAGGACTCTAGTCTATTCGATAGCAAATATTGAACTATTACCTATTACCATAGATGTCATAATTATCATAGTAACCCTCATTAGCTGTTTGGGCATCTCATCCTCATTTATTTTGCCCTTTTTTAGCATTGTGGAAACTGAGTGTGTCAATTATGACATGCTTACAAATTCAGGGAGTCGAGTTATCTAATATTTGATAAGAATGAACTTGATTGTGAGCATGCTTTCTTTGGTATTTGTTGTGATTATGCCGTTCATTAGTAGAGTGTGTCAATTATGACATGCTTACAAATTCAGGGTGTCGAATTATCTAATATTTTATTTGATAAGAATGAACTTGATTGTGAGCATGCTTTCTTTGGTATTTGTTGTGATTATGCCGTTCATTAGTAGTCAAATGATGCATGGCACAGCTTTGTGAAAAAGGGAAATGACCCAGTTAATGATCTTTTGTGGTCAAAATTAGCAGCTGGCAGTTACAAGGGTAGATGAGAGTTGGAAGGATTCTTATCTTAAACTATTTAAAGTCTCGCATGTTGATACATGCATCCACAAATGGCAACTTATATGAATTAGCTGCTGCTTGGAAACAAATAGTGATGCATTTGATTTAGGTATGTAACGAGAACATTGTTATAGGAAAATCAAATAGGATAACAAATTATGCGATAATGGTGCACCACAGTAATCCATTAGGGACAGTGGTGGATTTAGGGCATGTTTGGTTCACTTCCACAATTGGCCAAACATTGCCGAACTTTTGCAGCCACATATTTGGCGCACCTAATTTTTTCCTCACTGGGACCTACTTGTCGGTGACTGTTTTTTCTTTTTCCAACTTCTGCCAAAGTGTGGCATGCCACACTTGCCACAAGAAAGTGTGGTAAAGTGTGGATACCATTGGAACATGCCCTTAGAACGAGAATGACTAAGGGTCACCATATGCACCATTACATGTGTGGGGTAATTGGGCTTGGGTTGTGGAGTGCATACCTATACACCAATGATTGGGGGCATCTCCGAAGAAAGGCAATTCAGATGTTTCCAAAGTATGTAAACGCCTGGTTGGACAACAATCCCAAAGCACAGGGGCAAATCGTATAGTAGCGTTGAACCATAGAGAAAAGAGAAACTGCACTTCTCTATTTTGTTAGACATCATTTAAAGTAAATCAATAACCAACTGTACTTTGCCATGGCGTCAAATTATGTGAATGAGTTTGGCAAAACCAAACAGCACATGCTCTTCTTCAGTTACTGCATTCTGAACATCAGATATACTTAGTATCTGCTGTTATTTGTTGTAGATTCCTCCCACCAGAGCTAAATCACCAAAGCTTGGCCGTTCCAAGAACAAATCCGGGGCAGAGACTGAAGAAAATACCGCTCCTCCAAGCCGGTCTGTCCGTATGAGCCTTGACGAGAAGGGTTCTCAAAATGGTGCAAAGAAGGCAACCCCATCAAATGCAGTGAAGAAGCCCCAGAGGAAGTCACTCCCCAAATTGCCATCAGAGGAAAGCGGTCCACTAGAAGCCAAGCAGCTAAAAAACACCGGATTGAACACAGATAACTATCAGGAACCAGGGTCACCGACAAAGCAGCTTCAAGAAAGTGAGTTGATCACTGACATCGCTCAAGAGCCAATCCGAGCTAGAATTACTCCTGACGATCATGAACTCGACGAACAGATTGTGCTTTGATTTGTGACGGAAGGTGTGCCTCTGGCTTTGTCCCATATTGTGCTTGACTATTTCAATAGTATCTAGTGGCCTGTATTTTGTAACGAACACCTATCTCTCTTCTTCCTGGAGTTTAGCCTCTGTATTGCTTTTGTTCATAATCTTAAGTGAGGCTCCAGTTGTCCTGTGCAACTGCAAATCTTTCTATCCTATTTCAGGTGCTGCTATGGTCGAGACGAACTTTGTCGCCCTGCTTTACTGTAATGTATAAGCAGTCAATGATAATTTTGCTGCAATATCCGGAGTCGTCATCCATCGGAAGAAATCATTGAATTGTTGCTCATGCTCAAGTTTGTGTTTGTGATCTATCTGTATGTTTTGTTATATTATTAGCATGATGTTTACAACTTGAGGCTAGAATTCTAACATCAGTCAGGAAAATATAGATAGGTCTACGCCGCTTCGTTTGGTAGGTGTAGTTTGTAACAGTGCAGATTAGGGTGTTACAATTATGGTAAACTCTTCAGCTGGGCATATCTATTTACCTCTTTCTTAGTCATCTTCTATAGCCGTTCATCTAATACATTCCAGCGGACCAAAATTTTCTAATAAATTACGAAGCACTGCCACCGCTCAATCAATTCCAGAATATTTGGCCCTCAATCAATTCCTTTCCTCGTTAACGAATCGTCTTATTGAGTCATTTCTCGATCCCCTTGCTCTTACAAATTAACCAAGAAGCGATGGATGCACTGCGTCGGCACCCGTAGTCCCTTGGGTCACTGCTGCACACTCCCCACCACCGTCGTCAACCACACCATCGCCACCACCACCGCGCTCCTCCACAGGTGGCATCCCAATGACGATTCCATTTGCTCCCTCTTCCTCAACTCCTCCCCAGACGACACCGCCGATTTCCTGCACTCCGTTGCCAACCTCAACCACACCATGCTCTTCTACGTCTCAGGCTCCCGCCACACCGAAGGCCAAGGCCTCATCCAGGTGCAGGCGCTCCTCGGTGCGGCGCCGCTCGACTTCGCTTCCCTGGTGCCACCAACCGCATCCTCCTCGTAGGGCTCGCCCTCCGCATCCCACCCGTTGCTCCTGCACCGACGGCTAAAGGAAGAGGAAGCGCTGCGGACGAAGAGCAAGAGGAAGCCTCGATGCCAACGAAGAGGAAGTGACACGAACGCCCGTTGATGATAGCGCCGCCACGGCGGCTCTTCTTCCTGGTGCTGCATGACCTAGCCGCCGTGTTCATGACGCACGTCGCGATGTCGCACCTGGAAAACAAACTATTGTTGTGTGGGAAACAAACTATTGTTGTGTAGGAAACAAAATAAATTATTTTTAAAATTAGATGTTTCTATCACATGCAGATTGTTTTCGTATCACGACAACAATGTTTTCACGTATATCTACTCTGGCCAATCCAATTGTCCATTAAACTAATTAAATTCGCAGTTTGTTTCCTAAAATTTCGGGATCAGTTTCCTTAAAAATCGGATCTATGATGTTTTCTTAAAATTGGATCTACAACGTGTGTTATATTGGTTCAACAAGTTTATTGCTTATGTCTTAACTATATGTTTCCACATCACGATAACAATGTCTCCATGGACATCTGATCTGGCCAATCCAACCGTACATTGAACCAACTAAATTTGAAGTTTGTTTCCTAAAATTCTGGGATTAGTTTTCTTAAAAATCGGATTTATTCCGTGTGTTGCATACATGTTGTTATTTCACTAGTTCAACACGTTTGTTGTCTATGTTTTAACTATATGTTTCTGTATCACGATAACAATGTTTCCACCAACAGTCGATTTGGCCAATCCAACCGTTGATTAAACCAACATCTGACAGCTCTGTGGTATGCCGATTTGGACCAATATTGGCATGCCGATTTGTAGCAGCTCCCTACAACTATATTTTCAATCACAACTATGAATAAATAAATCTCTTAAAATTGTTTTTTTCCACGATATCAAGGAACCACATTTTAAAGTAATTTCAGAAAACTACACTTCTTTTGTATTATTGTTTTAGAAAACCACAAATTTTAAGAACTTGGAGTCGTGGCCCACCCGTCGACGACATAATTTCCACTATCACGCTTTCATTATCAGAAAGTCATTACCCAGTTTCTTTTGTGGACTGAATTAGACAACGACGTGCACTATCTAGTCGTCTTGTACGGCGGTCCACTAATCACGCCTCCATGTCAGGACTGAATTCTGTGAATAATACAGACATGCCCTCCTTTTCTCTGAAATATCGAACATTGTGTATCATAGGCATGCAAGTCAATCAAAAACATGACATTAGCAAGATTCTCTCAATTTTTAGTTTTCAAAATCTTGTCCACCATTAGATTCGTTACGATAAAATCTTCAAAACTAGATCCCATGTCTATATGTTTTGATTTTTTTTGACATAGTAGTTATTAGGTAGTAGTGAATGAGTTATCACATTCATAGTGTGGCATTATTAGGAAATAGTTGGTGTGTTACCAGATTATTGAACATCGCTCCTACACTCCTGGGGCTTGCTTAACATCGATCTAATGGTTTGATACCATCATTTACTGCTTAACAACACTCCACTACTTCATCCCTAGACTTAAATAACAGAGCGCCAGTGTCTAATAACATATTAGTTACTACTTAGTAACCATTCACTGCTAACTTGATAATTATTGGCTACTAATCTAGTAATCGGTATATTATAACCTGTTAAGTTTTGACAATAAAATATCAAAAAATAGTCAACTGGGTCTTCATCGAGACAAACTCAATGGTGAGATTAACGATTTGGAAGATAAATTATTTTTAATTTTTAGATTTTGCATTTAGTGCGGCTGAGATCAGCAAATTCATCTCTTAGCTATATGAGGATGCACATAACATGAAAAATTCATACATACCAAGTCATCCCATTCACTAGCTTTAGCATCAAACAGAGGGAACATATCACACTTCAAGATATAGGTGGGCACGTTGTCTAATTAGATTTTCTATTCTTTTGTTATGTCGTTGACCCTGGGCCATGACTATTAGTTCCTGAGAAGTGCAGTTTTTTGAAACAATAACATAAAATGTTGTTTTATGAAAGTGTAGTTTCTTGAAAGGTTGGCAAGAAATGAATGTAGTTTAAAAAAATTCACCGTAGAATTATTGTACTTGTATAGCAAATATACCTTTATTTTCAAATATAATTATACACAGTTCATCAGATCTCTGTTACTTTCGATTCATCAGACATCAACTGTCTATTTACATCCTTCACGTAAGGTCAAGGCGGCAAGCTCGTTCGAATCATCGCCTAGGAGATTTTCCCCGTGTTCTCCATTGCCTTGTTTTTTTAAACGACTCCATTGCCTATCGTATTCCTGCTTTGCATACGGGGCCTTAGTTTAATAACCTGGGTGTCTTTTGAGCTAGTTGATGCAACATGCAAGCCATTCTGACGAGATTTCTTCATGGATGGATACAGATTGAACCATTGTTCATCTTCGAAGTTTTCTACATTTCGGCAATCTCATACGAGTTTTCAGGCGTGCCCACACAGCCGCCAAAGGAACCTTTTTTAAAAATATTATTTTTTCCCCAAAAATCTCAAGAATACAAAACGGATTGGAGGCATTTCAAAAATTCCGGAGGCCGAAAAGGGGCAATCGGCCAGCCAGCTGCTGATTATGTGACATGTCGCCAAGTCACTGGCCGATATGCATGTCGGCAGCTGGTAAGCCGACTAGGTGGGGCCAGTTGGCCACTGGCTGGCCGACTAGGGCATTTCGGCCAGTGGGTGGCCAACTGGTCCGTGTCGGCATTTACAAGGCCGACCGGCTCCCTCTGCTCGCAAACGCCGCGCGTTACTTCGGGAGGGGCGGCGCAACGCGGTGACACCGATAGCGGGGATGGCACTAGCGGCCGCGGTGGGGAAGGCCGGCGTCGGGGGAGGCACTAGGCGGCGGGGGCGGCGCTAGGCGGCGGGTAGGGAGAGAGAGCAGAAGGGAGAGGAGAGAGTAGAGAGAGAGAGGAGAGGAAGAAAAGGAGAGGAAGAGGAAGAGGAAGAGGAAGAAGAAGAGAAGAAGAGAGAAGAGGAAGAAGAGAGGAAGAAGAAGAGAAGAAGAGAGGAAGAGAAGCCGCGTCGTGGATTTCCATCGTTTAGGTAAGCCCTAACTTTAATTTTCTTTATAGATTTGGCTAATTAAATATATTTAATTAGTTAATTCTAACATAATTATTAGTGTTGGAAATATGTCTTGTTTAGCTTAGCATGTGAGCTTAGTGTTAGATCGTAATAAATTATTAGTATGATAGGTATTTAAGGCGTTAGAAAAATTAGACAAGCGGCGTCGTGGAAGCTGATCTAATCATATTTTTGATGATTTTAGATACAGTCATAAATAGAAGACGAAGCTGCAAGTGTTTTTAGATAAAATCGTAGAGAAAAAAAAGAAGTCGATACAGCTTAAAAAAATAGAAGTAGGCTATGTAGTTAAGAAATAGTCGTGAACCTAATTTTGCTATTATAGATCAGTTGATTATACTAGCTTTACATAAGGAGTATTGTAAATCTTGAAAATATGTTTAGCGTCGCATTAAAAATTTGATGAGATGATGTTACGGATGACAGGAATGTCTGATATACTTAATTTCAAGATTTTCTATGGTCTTGGAGAAGTGAGGATAAACTCGTCTGGAGTTGATCTTAGTACATTTAGGGTGTGTTTGGTTGGGGTGATGAAGTGGAATGGAATGGGTGGGTTCCACACCTGGCACCCATTCCTGTGTTTGGTTGGGGAGGAGGAACGAAACGCACTCGTTCCCACCTAAGGAATATTCTTCCCAGATGCGGAACGAGGGTGTAACACAAAATCGGTCGGACCGCCTCGTTCTCTCCCGAAACAAAAAACCTATCCTCTTCTCTCCTCTCGCGGCGAGGGAGGCGGCGCCACACTCGTCGTCTAGCAGAGCGCTCCGGGAGGCCCGTTATCTACGCAGGGAGCAACGCGCCGCCTCGTCCCAAGCGGCGGCCGGCGGCGCAGCGCGGTTTCCCGGTGGATCCGGGCGGCGAGCACCGCGGCCTCCTCATCCCCAGCACGCTCCGGGGGGCCGTTCCAGTCGGATCTACGTGGCGAGCACCGCGGCCGCCTCGTCCCAAGCGCGGCCGGCGGCGCGGTGCGGTTTCCCGGTGGATCTAGGCGGTGACGGGAGTAGAGGGCGGAGGGCGGCGGAAGAAGGGGGAAGCGGCGGGCAGTGACCAGGCGAGGGAAGTGGGAGAAGTGGTGCGGCAAGGCGGCACGGCGGCGGGAGAAGGGGGTAGCGGCGCGGCAAGGCGGCACGTCATCGGGAGAAGGGGGACGACGAGTGGCGGCCAGTGACCAGGCGTGCAGCGACCAAAGCATAAGGTATATCCATTACCCAATTTTTTTGCTAGCTATATTGCTATTTGTTGGCTATCCGAAATTATGTTGATGATTTTTTGGTTAATGTGTGTGATATTCAAGTGATAGCAAGGCATCAATTTGTTTCATTCATATGTGTATTGTAGTTTTTTTGATAGCCAATTAGCCATGCATGCAATATAGATGGTGAAGATGATGGATAGAAGGAAAAGGATGTTAAGGGGAGCTGCTGTTTTTGTGGCTCTTTCCGCCATGGCTGCAATTGTTCGAGCTCTAGTAAGGAAGAAGAGAGCACACATTACCTATGGCCCGATTCATGAAAGAGATCAACAAAGAATTGTTTACCTAAACAACAAAATTTGGCAATGCGATGTGAAATGTAAGAATATGTTAAGGTTTGAAAGAGCTCCTTTTTTTCGGTTGTGTGACATATTGAGGGATCGTGGGTTGCTAAAAAACACTATATATTTAGACGTGGAGCAGCAAGTAGCGATGTTCTTGCATACTATCGGACATAACTTACGGAATAGGGTCGTTGCAACAAATTTTGGTAGATCATTCTGGACAGTGAGCCACTATTTTAGACGTGTCCTTCACGCCATAGGTGAGCTACGTAATGATTATATCAGGCCACCTTCATTGGAGACCCCAACAAAAATTGCAGGAAATCATCGGTTTGACCCATATTTTAAGGTATTTTCAGAACCTATTTCTTAACTATTTAGGCTATATGTTATGTCATTAATATTTTTTACTATAATAGGATTGTATCAGAGCAATCGATGGTACATATGTGCGAGCATCTGTTACCAAAGATGTGAAATCTTCTTTTCGTGGTAGGAAGTCTTTTGCCACTCAAAATGTGATGGCCGCGGTAGATTTTGACCTCCGCTTCACATATGTGTTGGCTGGTTGGGAGGGGACAGCACATGATGCGACAGTTTTAGCTGATGCATTAGAGCGTGAGAATGGGCTACAAGTACCAGAAGGTAAGATATTGCTTTCCATAGAATTGTCCATAATTTAGTGCAAACAATTGTCACCAATTTTTTTTAATGTTCTAGGAAAATTCTACCTAGTTGATGCCGGATATGGAGCCAAGCCTGGTTTCTTGCCACCTTTTCGTGGTGTTAGGTACCATCTGAACGAGTGGGGCAGCAATCCGGTCCAAAATGAAAAGGAGCTTTTCAACCTTAGGCACTCATCTCTACGGGTGACGGTAGAGCGGGCATTTGCATCCCTCAAGAGGCGATTCAAAATTTTAGATGATGCTAATCCATTCTTCCCTTTTCCGGTTCAAGTTGACATTGTAGTAGCTTGTTGCATCCTTCATAATTATGCACTATCACAAGGGATTGATGAATTTATTGTACCGGAGGTGACTTGGACCGCCCAACCAACTCGGACACAAAGGCAGCAAGCAAGTGATCATAGGGCAACGGTAGATCGTAGGCTACAAATTGCTACCCAAATGTGGGAAGATAGGCAGGCCATGTTTGGACATTGAGTATTTGTAATTATTTCCATTCCATCTTTGTATTGTTGTAAAAACCATGTATTGTTGTAATGGTTGGACATATGGTATCATTTTATTTGTTGAAACCATGTGTTTGTGATGTTCTACTGCAATTTGTTTGCAACTTTTTGTTGGGTGGATAGGTTGTGATGGCAGCGGTGGACAGTGTTGAAGTCACCGATGCAAGTGGGAACACCGGTGCAAGTGGGCAGCTTGTATGGACCAATTCCATGTCCACCATGATGCTTGGCTATTTGGCTGACCTAGTGGCTAGTGGCGGTAGAACTTCAAGTGGATTCAAGAGGGTGCACCATAACAATTGTGCCAAGGTTTTGAATGACCATTTCAAGCTAGCTATCACCGGAGAGCAGGTTAGCAACCATCTTAAGAAGTGGAGGAAGGTTTATGGGAAGGTTGAGAAGTTGAAGAATTTGAGTGGAGCTCTATGGGATGAGGATACTTGCACTATTAGGCTCAGTGATGAACACTATGCAGGTCATTGTAAGGTAAGCTTGTTGTATGTAATGTGTCAATACATTTTTCTTCTTGCCTCTAATGATATGCTAATCATTACTTTTGTGTAGGACCACAAAGCTGATATGCCCTTCTTGAATATCCCTATTGAACACTATCATGCCATGGCGACAATTTTTGGGACAACTATGGCCACGGGAAAATATGCCAAGTCTGCGAACGACCCCCTTTCTATTGAGATTGAAGATGATGAGGCAGGTGATGGAAATGGTGAGGTGAACATGTCGCCAAATGTCGGCGAGTCCTCTAATTCCAAACCACCACCAAGAAAGAAGGCTAAGGTATTGAAAAATGAAGATGATGCATTAGTGACGACTCTCAAAGATGGGTTCAAACTTGTAGCTGAAGCTCTTGTGAAGTCCAGTAGAGACGATGATACTGTACCAGAGGGCCTTTGGGATGTTTTGTCTACGATACCTGGATTTGACGATGAACAACTTTGTCACTACTATGCTCATCTTGTTGACAATACCAAGACCACGAGAGCGTTCATGTCGCTTAGCCCCTCTAACCGATTGGTTTGGGTAAGAAGGTATGTGGCGAAGCACTTTGGAGAGTAGGTTTCATATGGTTGTATGGACCGTAATGAACTTGAATTAGGTGCTTTTGGATGGCTAGTATGCGAACTTGACATGGTTGTATGGATTGTAATGAACTTGTGGTTGCTTTTGGAGGATTTGTATGGTTGAATAGTATGTTATATGTGATGCTATATATTTGTTATGCTTATGAATATGGTGTTGAAAAGTATGTTTTTATGTGATGTCATATATTTGATATGCTTATCTAAGTACTTTGTTAATTATTTGTGCTGCAAATACAAATAAAATGTTGCTGAAAATTCGAATAATATGTTGCTAAAATTACAAAGGCAGTAGCTGCTAAATCAAATTTGCCTCATTCCACTTCTGCAACCAAACGCAGGAACGGAACCATTCCATTCCATTTTTAGCTCGAACCAAATGCAGGAACGGAACCAATCCATTCCTCTAGAATAGAACCATTCCATTCCATTTCATTTGGTTCCTCAACCAAACACACCCTTAGTTACACCGTATTGCTTCTGAAAAATCTAGAGTCGTTGAACATAAGAGAAGCGAAACACTGGTTCACTCGTAGCTTTGCTCTTGATACGGACAAGTAACGTCAGCATTCAAGCAGTGTTCACAATGTCCTTAACGAGCATGCGCTGGGATTTGATATTTGTTGAAAGAACGAAGGAGTAGAGTTCTTGGCTGAGGGTGTTCAAAGGTCGTAATGATGAGCCAGTTGCATTGGTGCAGGCTGTTGCGAAGGATCAAGCAGGGTTTCATAGTACTGAGTATGAAAAATGTGATAGTAGTGCATCGGCCCAAGGGGTAAAACAACACGGAGTGGATGATTATCCAGAAGCAATAGTTCAAGGAGGAATGAAATCTAATCATGGTCCTTCTGGGCGGGCAGATGAAGCTGAGGAATTTGAAGAGTTGGTGGAAGCTATGGACCATGAAGATGTAGCGGACATGGTAGAAGATGAAGACGAGGAGGTCGATGATGAAGAAAGTGGTGACAACGAGAAGACTTTGGATCGTCAAATTCCCAGCAGGTGGAACCAAGAATTATTGGGTGGAATGCGTGTGATAGATGGACATGAGTGATCGTGGGAGTTCAGAAGGAATGAGATACAACATGTCACCATATATCGCAACAAGCTTGAATTGAAGGAATTCCGACACCTGGTACGTCTTTATTGCCGTTTCTGTAGTAGAGTTTTTTTTTGCAAGATCATTAACTACTGTCTCGCCAGGTTTTGTTGCTATGTCAAGGGGGGAGGAGGATCGGACAGCCCGTCTCGATATTACCTGAACACTCAGTTCGACCCCGTCGACAGTTCTGCTCAGGGAGGAGGTTATCTTACTACCTCATCACCACCGCCACCCACGCAGGAGGCCAGCCTACAGCCGCTCAGCCAGATGAGCCCTTGCTCGGCAGAGGCCACCATATGATTGTTCGGCTGGGACAATTGACGTACTCGGACTTTTGGAAGAGGCCACAGAGGGTTGTGCATCGAGACCATGGACACGGAGGCCCAGGAGGACCGGACCAGGGAGACTTGCAGGACTAGTTATTTCATTACGTTTCGATCATTTCCTTTTGAATGTTATCTATCTTAGTTCTACTACATTCCATGGAACACTTAGTTTATTTCATCGAAATCTAGAGCACGAGTACGATACATTGTTATCAGTACACATGGGGTAGACGGTACGATAACATTCACACGATACAACCATAAAACCAAACAACCTAATAATATATCAACTAAGATAATACAACATAGTAATAACTACTTAGGCCCTTGGGATATTTTTTTTCTTTCTCATATGACGAGCGTGAGCTTCCTCTCCTTCATTCTTCGCGCGACACGCGGTCTCGCACTTCCTCGCCCTTTCAGCTTCACGTGCCTCCGCAACTCGACGTTCTGCCTCCTTCTTTTCCTTGCATTGCTTCTCCTGCCAGTGCTTTTGCTTCTCCACCTCCTCTGCCTCGTGCATGCATTGCAGAGTGTAGTCTCGTCTAAAATAAACTTCATGCATCAGTTGTTCTTCATCCTCTTTCGACTGGGTACTGTCTAGCCACTGTATGTAGTCATATATAGTGGGTGGAGACTGCAAGCAAATGAGTGTTAGCATTGTATTGCATCGTATTATGAATGCAGGTGTTTGCGAGTTTTACCCTTCGACGCTGTGTGCGCATGGCAACCTTCGCTGGCTCTTCATCGTAGTTAGCACACATGAAGAACCTCCTTCCGAAGGTATACGACATCTATTTTGACACCATTAGTTTGCACGGATCTTGGCACCAGCAAAGGGGAACTTTGACTCCTTTGGGCACAACGGCATACACCTTCTCTTTCGGCAGGGGAACAGAACCAGACGAAGCCATTCCTACCATTTTGCAATACGGGCATACGTACTATTTCCAGAAAATGAAACAAAACATAACGCAAATATTTACCTCACACGCGGCCCGCTCCCGAGATGTCTCTTCCGCCTCGCCTCTCAAACCCTAATCTCCTCTCACTCCCCTCGCCACTGCTAGGAGCTTCTTTCTTCTCACCTCGCTCCCGAACCCTTAGCCCCTCTCCTCTCTATCTCCCACGCTGTCTTGACTATTCCGTTCGTGGGTGGGTGAGAGGCAGAGGGAGATCGAGGTGAATAAATAGGGTGGTAAAGCATTTCGGCTGTGCATTGGCCGAGTTTTGAGACATCTCGGCTAGTGAAGAGCCGACCAGCCTCACGGGTGGCAACCACATGTGAGTACGTGCAAGTCGGCCATTGGCTGGCCTACTAGGGCATGTCGGCCCACGGCTGGCCGACTAGGACCAGGTCGGCTAAGGGCTGGCCGACAAGACCTTGGCGCCAGAATCTGTTGGCTCAGGTCGGCCTCCAAACAGCCGACTCTAGCATTTTGGCCTTCGATCGGCCGACTCAAGTGTTATCGGCCCTCCATTCGCCAACTTTCGCTTCTCGGCTTCCCACTAGCCGATTGGGTCACATTTTTGAAAATCTTCCATTCCGTGTTACACAAGTGCGATTTATGCGGAAAAAAATAATATTTTAGAAAAATTCACCGGCAAAGCACTCTGCTGGTACACTTCGCCAACAAAGTGGTCAAAACATTAATTCAAATATTCAAAAGTTGGCAAACTCTTAACCTTAAGTCAGAAGACAATATCGTGAAAAAATATAATGTAAATTATTGCCGCTCGTTTCAACTAGTCAAAATTCATCAATAGACCGACCGATTTTAGGCAAAAAATAGAATCCACACTAGATTGAAGGCACTTGTATTTAAGGGCAGAACACTTCTATTTAAGCAGCATGAAATCTAGACACGTTTTAAATTTCAATCGGAGCAGTGTCCTCAAGAAGAGCGGTTCATACTCCATAAAATTCATGCAATCATTTTCCGAACACATTTATGGCATCAATCCAAGTGACAGAACAACATGAACAGCACAGATCATGAAACACAAACACATACTTCATTTATTCTGACAAGGCTGCAAAGATTACAGTCCTAAAAAAATCTGCCCGTAAAATCGGGGATCTGGCGCGAACGAAACCACCATACAAGGTTGTCATGGCAAGGCTCTAGTATGCGCCTTGCCATGGCCAGATCCCCATGAAGACCAGGCATTTCCAAGAGGAACTGCAACAAAAAAGCAACCCTACATGACCAACACACACAACACACTACAGAGAACAGCACACAGCACCTCAAGACTCCAACAGACTCGAACTCAATAACCATACACCCACCAGACACTCCAGCATCAACAACCAGGAGACCAGTGTCGACTGCCGACAATGCTAGCAATCAAGTTGTGGTGCTCCAGAATGGCCGTTGGTGTCGGCGACTGCAACTCAACAACAAGGAAGCAGTGAAAAAATGAGACTGGACACTAGAGCAACCTAAAAAACCAGCATGGTGTTATGACTATTATGGGAAGGACCAGTGCCTGGACAGTGGGGCAGGATGCCAGTGATGGCAGCCAGATGCTTAAAAAACATATTACCTCATGAGAGGTTATCTGTAAAAAAAACGAGCACTTGGCCAAAGGCGCCCACCAAAAACAACCGGTCCTTGAACAAAGTCGGAAGCCCACCACGGCTCATGAACGAGCCAAAAACCTGATTAATAAGGGATTGACTGGTTGCGCTACTGCTGCTAAGGACGTATATCTGCATATGGAGGCGGCTGACCCAGTAGATATGAGCCCCGCCAGCAATTAACCATCTTGTCTGCCTAAGCAAGAATGTCGCACCCCCAGAGCTGCTTCTCCAGAGATGCAATGTTGTGGTTGCCAATCATGTTGCAGAACTGAAGATCGAGACCCTGCAATTGCTCCATGTTGCCCAAGAACGGCACACTCCTCGGAGTGACCTTCAAGCAGCCGAACAGCAAGAGGACACGAAGCTTGAGGTGCTTTGCAGATGCCAGGCCTGTAACACCGTGGTCGCTAACCATGCAGTTAGAAAGATCAAGCTCCACAAGCTCGGTGCAGCTCTCGGAAATGGCGAAGAGGCTTGCATCTATTATCTTGCTGCAACCATCGAGACCGTCGACGAAATGTCTCTCGGACAGTGAACTTGGGCACCCCGGGTCGGAGAACCGAGGTGCTAAGAGGACGACTTGGGGAACGATGCCTAGTGACCACGGGAACCGTCCCAAACTACCGCCGAAGATTAATATGGGAATTGCAGTGGAAAATGGAGTTGGGGTTCGAAGAAGTGAGCTTGAATTCATATAGGGTGTCGATTCGCCCTTATATAGGCAAAACCGACTTACAAGTAAAAATACATCGCTGTCCTTAGACAGATCACAATCTTATCCTAAACTGCGTCACCATACATCGGGCAAATCAGTACTCTCCTCCTTGCGGCTACCTACTATATTCGCCGGCATATCCCTGATGCGCCTCGCCGGTACGGCCCGCCACCGTGCTCGCCGCCTTCTCATGGGCAAAGAGCTATTTTCTACTTCGGACTGAGCCCTCTCCTCCTCCGCCTCGTCCCGGGGAGATGTTGTCCTCGCTCAGCTCGGGACGGGCGACTTGGTCTGAGTCCTCCTGGTCACCTCGCCCGGGAGGAGGGGGCTACTCGCCTCCGGAGGACGACGTGGCCTCACCCGGGTCCGCCGGATGTCCCTGCGGAGCTACAACACAAGTTATCAAGCATAAGATACATTAGGGGGTACCTTGCCCAGACGATGTGGCTGGACTCCCCCAACAGTAGCCCCTTGCAGGTGCGATCGGCGAGGGGAGCGACGCCGCTCACGGCTGCATCGAACCCTTAAGTGGGAGGATGGGGAGTTCGGGACGAGGTGCCCCCGGAGATCCCTCCCAAAAGGAACAGCGCAACCAAGAACCAGAAGAACACCACCGCCGTCGGATCTGAGCTGCCGGTGAAGGCCTTAAGCATTTACAGGCTACCACCACCCGGAGGAAAACAGAAAGCCAAACCCTATCGCCGCCACGACAGGGAAAAAAGAGCGAGAAGAAAGGGAGAAGAGAACCTCTCTGTGTGAGAAGAGAAGTGGAAGGGGAAAGCGTGACCTGAGGCCGATGGTATAGAGAAGAGAGGAGAGAGAAAGCGTGGGGGAGGAATTTAATAATGGGGGAGAGACGGGTAGGGAAGGGAAGGAGAGGAGAGAGGAGAGAGAGAGAGCGTGGCGTGGATGATGGAGGATCGGGCGCCCTTGAGGCTCCCAAAGTGCAGCTCAGGTTCGTTGGATTCACTGAACCTTTTGTGTGCCAGGAGTCAAGTTGGTAATTGAACCCATGGATCCGGGTATCCATGGGTATCTGACCCGCTAAGAACGGGTATGGGTTCTGTTCTTGGCCCATGGGTAAAATCCATGGGTGACCCGATTACTCGTGGGTCGGGTACGGATATGATTTTATACCCATGGGTTACCCATGGGTTACCCGATTAATACATTTGGGCCTTAGCCCATCGGCCCACTGATACTCCTACAGGCCGCAGCCCACAAACTAACTCAACTCCACCCCAAGTGCCCAACCGCCCAACCCTAGCAGCCCCATCCCCAATTCACCTCGCAGTCGATCCCCAACTCCCAACCCTAGCGCCACGCTGCCACCACAACTCTTGCTGCCTCCGGTCCTCTTGTCCTCTGTCGCTTGAGCGAGGCAGAGCGTCGGCGGCCACTCGAGAAAGGCGAAGTGGCGAGACGGAGCGGTGGTGACCAGCCTAGCAAGGCGGAGTGGCGAGGTGGAGCGGCGGCGGCCTTTAGCGGAGGGAGGTGGAGCGGCGAGGTAAGGCGGAGCAGTGACGGAGGCGGCGTAGCAAGGCGAGGCACTCAGGCGGAGCAGTGGAGGGAGGCGGCGAGGTGGAGCATCGGCGGTGACGATGTGGAGCAACGGAAGCAGCGGCCAGTCGAGGGAGGCGGAGAGCCGACGGCGAGCGGAGCAAGGGCAGCGGCGGCCGACCAGGGGCGGAGCAAGGGAGGCCAGTCGTGGTGGAGTAAGGGAAGCCGACTAGGGGCGGCACCGACATGGTCTAGGGCCCATATTCATCACTCAGCCGAATCAATCCACGAGCTCGTAATTTTCTTAGCAAAAGCAGGGTACCAAATCAATCCCAAGACGTTCATGTTGATTTTCTTATTGATTTACATTGCAGTGCTATTCTAATTCACTTAGTGATATATGTTGTCTATTTACCTTCCATTTTCTCATGTGAAGTATATAGAATAGCTCCTACAATATTGTACAGTTTCTCATGGCTACTGAAATATGTAGATTGGTTCTTGCATTATTATAGTATATATATTAGTTAATTAGGTACTGATTCTTGCTGCATTATTAATCATGGCTATCGTATAGTTTAATGATGTGTGATCTTCTGCTGTGTTGTTAATTATTTTGTGCAATTATAAGGTTTTGTTAGACCTGATGGGTACCCGTCGGGTTCGGGTATGGGTACGCGTCTGGTTCGGGTATGGGTATCGTTCTAGACCTATGGGTTTTTTCTTGGGTGGGTCACGGGTATGCTCGTGGGTTCGGGTATGGATTCGATACGGGTCAACCCGAACAGACCTGACTCGATTGCCACCTTTAGCCAGGAGGAGGGGGGGGGGCGTTTGAGCTGGACGGATGGATGCATGCATTGCACATGCACGCGTCTTGGTGTTGAGATCTGTGTCTCAATCATCTTCTTTTCTTTTTATGAAAAAAACCAATCTGTTCTTCTCTATTTTGTCTATTTTGTTGCATGCAAGAAATATATTCATTCAGAATTCTTATTCCGCGAGTGTTTATATAAAAGAAAGCAATCTGTTCTTCTCCATTTTGTCTATTTCATTGCGTGCAAGAAGTAAATTCATTTGGATTCTTATTTCTCGAGCCTCCGTAGTAAAGCTATACGTGGCCGTGCCAAGTTGGCATTCGAAAGTTTGTTCTTTCTGAAAGTTTGTTTGGATGTCATTCAAAAGGCCTCGATTTGTTTTTCTTTACTTTGTCAAGTTTGATGCTCTTTTTTTCTCGTGCCAACCTCCATTTCTAACGTAACCCAAATTGAGTTTCAAATTTTAGTTTCAAACTCTCCTTAGTATTTCTTTTACTTTTGATTTTTTTTTGGATTATGCAGGGCTGAGGGCGATGTAGCAAGGGGAAGTAAAGGAGTAATGGAGATTGGATGGGTGTCCATTTGGTAGATGCAAAATGGAGAGATCCGTGGCTTCACTTTCTCAAATGCAGTTGTATACCCAGTTAAGGGCATCTCCAATAGGGTGATGTCAGCCTTCCCTTAAAGGTGTCACATAGGATTTTTGTTGAGTTGGAGGAGAGAGAGAAGAAAGAGAAGACCGTCTTCTCTTGGTGAATGGATGATCTTTTTACACCTAAGATATCACTATTTTCTCCATTATACAATATGTCTTTCCTTAAATCCATATTTTCTAGTTTAATTTTAATCATATATTCATGCATGCATTAATTGTTAAAGATAGCATGAAGAGATAACCCATTATATAATATGTTTTTATTGTTATCTCTAAATGACGTGGAAGGCATAAGAGAAGGTTGCCTTCTCTACTATTGGAGATGTCCTAACAAACGTGTGACGTGCCTTAAATTTAGCAAACATCAAGCTAACAAATTCGAAGTCAATTACCCGAAGTGCATCAATTGTTTCCTGCAAAGCAAACATGCGCTAAATGAAGAAAGAAAACGTCAAGCTAACAAATTCGAAGTCAATTGCCTGTAGTGCATCAATTGGTGCCTGCAAAACAAACATGCGCTGAATGACCGGTGAGCCAAAGCCATCCTAGAACATATCCACATAAGTTAAAAACAAGTCTCTCTTGTCACGACTCCAAACTAGATATCACCATCTTGATTTCCAATATCTTTTGAAAAAAGAAAGCCGAATCATTCCAAACCCACTGAAACTATAGAAGAAATAAAATCACTCGACACCCCAAAAACGTGGAGTTTCCCACTGTTCTCAGCTACTACAAATCACACAAAGCAAAAGGCGCTTTTCGCGTAAAGGCAACTCCATCCATTGCCCGGAATAAACAGCACGGAGGAAGGATTTGTTCCTCTTTCTTTTCTCTACGACACGAAAGACAGAGAGCTATTCGGTTCATGCATCTGTGTGTGCAGAGAACCTGGTCGCCAGCACACCCCCACCTACCGTAAGAGGAGATTTTACCTAAGTTTTTATAAAGCAAATTAAGAGGGCCCGTAGGGTACTAGATTAAGACGCAAGATAGTGTTACACCACGGATGATACAGGAAGAACCTTGGAAAAATGAGGAAATTGCAGGCTACTAGTGTCCTACTCCGCTTCTCCTTTATACATTTTCTAGATAGTACTGTTGTTTACTTACCACAACTAAAACTTATACAAATGCTATTTATTATAAAAGCATAGTTAATAAAATTCAAGTCACAAATGTGATAAAATTTGGTAAAAAATTAAATCTATGATATGTACGGTGTGGCGAACTACAACACTAATACAAATCACATAAGAAAATGTGACACATTTAAGATTAATCTTGACAAACTGTGACGGAGAACAAGTAGGCAACTCAGAGCCACTTTGATCCGTACTAATTTTCTTCTTTCCTATGAGAACGGAAATATTTCATACAAAATTCCTAGGAACTAGCGAAATTTTTGCGAATCAAAGAGTCCTGGCCTGCACCTGTGAGCCGGCGGAACAACGCGAAGATTAACAAGTTAACAGCGGGACGGCATATGATCCGGATCAAATTGAGCAGGCACAAATCTTTTCCCTTGTCGTCTTGCTGATATAATACAACCATACAATTGCAGTTTAGCAAAAGACTCCACCTGGGTCTCTCTTAAGCTTAGCTGTTGTGACTTCTCTAATGACCAAGCTGATCAATGATTTGTACTAGTTTATAACTAATCGCCCTCGCGATAAGCGCGCGATGAGAAAAGTCTGGCCGACGCGCATGGAGTGCATGCTCCTGCTCACGGAGATGCATGGATTTTGGTCATGCGAGCGCCGTAGATCTTAATCCAGATGGAGCGTGTTTGGCGGGGGCGCCCACGCCGTGATCCAGCCTCGACATGCCGTCCAGGTCCAGCTGAGCTGCATTGCTTGCAAAAATATGTGTGTGCAGTTTTTAAGAAAGAACCATCATATGTGTGTGCAGATGTGGTTTTTTTGAGCTCACGTCGACATGCACCGCCTTTGTCGATGTTTGATTGGTGGAAAGGCGCGATTGATTGCTCGTATTATCTAAAGCATGGTTCGACTTGCTTGTATGGCATCAGCCTAACTTTATACATAAACTAGTAATCGTGTATGTGAAAAACACATGTCGACTAATAATTTTATCATTAAAAGGTGTTGAGGCTACTCGTCTCCACAGCCATTCTCAGCTAGAGAAATTCTCAACCGTCAGATCTAGCTAAGGAGAGATCTGGAACATTTGTTCTGCAGGTTAGTGGAGAGCTATTTCATAATTTGTTTTCTTACCCTACACTCCCCTGGTTTTTTTTTGAGGTAAATACACTCCCCTGGTTAAGCTGGCCGCTAATAGGCCCAGACTATGGTTAGGCCCGTGCATCAGCCAAGGGCTAATTCGTCCAGGGTAAAAACTAATCAATGAGGGGTGAACCCCCCTGCACCCAACGCCCCTCTCCTCCCAAGCCCTTCACCTCCCGATCCTGCACTGCCTCCTATCCCCTCCAATCATGGCGCCGTGCCCTCACCACTAGAGCTCGCCACAAGGCCTCCCACGGCAACTAGGTCCTCGCGCGCCCTCGGCACTACCTACTCCTCCACCATGCCCCTCCTCACCTCCTCCATTTCCACACAGCCGACTACAGTGGCCCGCTCCCAGGCGCGGTTGGTGGCATGCGAGGCTAGTGGAGGGCAGCTGGTGGCCACAGGGACGGCAGAGGCTAGCGACGAAGGCGGCTCGGTCCGACGTGGCCATGGCGGCACACTCCACCCCCGCGAATGTCTCCCTGCGTGCACCACCAACCACGACTTGGAGCTTCAACCTCGATGGGATCCAGGGCTGTCCTGCTGCTATGCCCGTGGTGGGTGATGGCCAGGGTAGAGACGCTGTGGATAGAAAGGGGCTCACGGCTTGTGCTCCCTCTGCGTAGGCCTCCTTTGCAGGGCTATAGGATAAGGGAACATCAACGAGATCTGCAATGTTGGTGAGCGTGGAGCCCGTGGATCCATCTAAATATTCAGGTTTGGCTATTAGATTATAAGAATGAACATACTTGTTTTTCCAGTCATAACTACACTTTGTGAAAGTTAATGCTACATGTTGATAGATTTCATGTAGGGAAAGATCTTGCTTTGTCATTGCCTCTAATGCTTATGGTTTTGAAGTAGATATCTAAATGTGGTTAAACACCAAAGATATGACAAGAAATTATTTCCAGTTTGCTTGTTCATGTTTGATTTATTCGCATTGGATACATATGACATGCAAGATGCATCATCTAGACTTTGGATACAGGGATTTGATCTAATATTTTCCTAACCATTATTTTTTTAATTTCTTGGATGATGTTTTGTTATAATTGCTTCCCGTCACAATACAGAACGACGGCACGTGGGAGAAAAAAAGCCATACCTATCGCCAAAGTTACATTGATCTGTAGTCAGGAGGCTGCTGCTGAGTTCGCAAAGGTGCTGCCTTTACTTTGTCCTTTTCCAATTGTTTGACTTGTTGAAAGTGCATCTTGGCCCCTTAAGTGAGTTTAGTTGATTAATGACAAAGATTAATAGACTAATGTGTTTATTAAGTATGATAAGGTAATTTAGTCCAAGAAGCGATGACATAAGGACGGTTTGAAAAGATGAAGGTTAAGGGTCATTTTCTAGCTCTTTTATTGGTCCAAGGAATCACATTGAGTTTACAGAAAGCCGTATTATTAAGGGGGCAAATATTTGGAAGCCGGTGAGGGTGCCTTGCTAATATTCAGCTAGGAATCAAATTTTATATCCAAAGAGGCATTTAAAAACCTTCTATTCTCACACTTTGAGCGGAAATTAGAACCTCCAAAATCAAAGTCGGAGTATTCGGGTTCCTTATATGTTTGGAGAATCTGAGAGCTCGGAGCCTCCAAGTTGCCCATTTGTCCGATTTTAAGGATGTCAGGCCATCCGAGTTTTTTCCGTAACCTCCGAGTTATGGTTCTGTTCACGCCCAAGTCCTTTGAGTTTCAAAGCCGGTACTCACAGAAATTTCTGGAGTGTCCAAGATCACCTTTTGGATTTATCTTTGAAACCTTGGAATGTCCAAGCAAGTATGTCTAAACACCTGAGTTCACGTATTGATCATGCTCTGATGAATCCATTGAAATCTCGGTATGTCTGAGTCAGTATGCCAGAAGCTCTGAGTTTATATACTGTCCTCACTCTATGAGTTCATTGAAATCTCGGAAGCTT
This sequence comes from Stipa capillata, assembly GCA_019208055.1. Lineage (NCBI taxonomy): Eukaryota > Viridiplantae > Streptophyta > Magnoliopsida > Poales > Poaceae > Stipa > Stipa capillata. Next base: position 197,880 of record JAGXJF010005179.1, on the reverse strand, counting down.
CTAGTGAAATGTTAAAATATCTAAAATTTATCTCTAACCTTGACTCGTTGAAGGCTATTTAAAATTTCCCGAGGATTTAGGTTCTAAGTTGAAACCGTCAATATGTGCTTCTGTCTTTCGGCACGTACTAGAGGGAGATGGTGTAGAGTGGTGACGAGTAGGGCGAATGCCCGGTGCATGCACGTATGTACCAAGCATGTGTAACCGAGAAAACGATTTCTCACGCACCCGTAGCGTTCGGTTTGAGGCAGAGCCCCACCAAGACCAAGAGGGTGCGTGCGTGCGTTTCTGCATATCGCTGATTCGTTTTCTCTTTTGTTGCGAAGAACAGTTATTAAGCTGCCGTAATGGAGAGACGACACTGTTCAACTGGTTCACTAAACAGCCATAAGAAAACATCATCAGAACACAGGAGTGTTTGGTGTGTGTTGCGAACAGGCGTCTCTGGAAAGGACGCGTCGGTTGATCAAATCTCACAACCATCATTAGCAATTGCTAATGACTCTTCAAGCAACAACTGTCGTCTCTTGTAATTGTATATATATGTAACATCATTCAAGGAATCAATAAGAGAATCATTTGTTCATTGTCCAGACTCTGTCTTAATCTATTCTCTAACATGTTATCACGCACGCTGCTCTCCAGAGCATCTCTTCCACAGAACAACAAAAACAACAGAGAAGAAAGGAAAGAGGTTAGCAACATGCCTTTCTTTCGGATCTTTTTCCCTTCTGTCGAGGCAATGGAGGCGGCAACGTTCCACGACGCAATGCCAACATAGAACTATTGCGGAAGAGCTCAAGTCCGTCGCCGATGACTCACTGGTCTCCGTCGCCGACGACTCGCTGGTCACCGTCGCTCGCACCACGGTGGTCGTCTCCACCGATCTCATCGGCACCGCAACTGCCACGAACGCCATGGCCATAGAAACCGCAACCATAGCTTTGCAACGCCGCCACTCGATTGGCTCCTCGGCGGTCTTGCTGCATCGATCTTCGGTGACGACATCACGGGTGAACTCGCTGAACCACCCCCACCACCGTATTGCCCGCTGCACGGGTATGGCCCATGCCCGGCGCAAGGCGACGTGGTAGCGGAACCGGCGGTAGCACCCCCATCACCAACTCCGGCAGTGGTCAACATGTACCAACCGGGCTTTGCCCCGGCGTCTCAGTCAACGGCCACCGCGCCAGCACCTCCTTTTTCACCGCCCACCATCCATCCCCGACGTCGTCCCAGTGCTTGGAATCCAGCGAGCCTTGGGCTCCCGAACGGGATCCATGCCGCCAACCGCTCCTCCGACGTGGAGGAGTACACGCCGGAGTAAACGGATGGCAGCGCGAGGGAGGTGGTCGGCGGCTCGGCTCCGTCACGGTGCAGCCCGGTGGCGAGGCAGAGGCGTCGACACGGCCCGGCTCCGGCTATGGCGTAGCTCGGCTTCGCCGCAGTACAGCCCGGCAGCAAGGCAGAGGCTTCGGCTGCGGCGGCTCGGCTCCGGCGCGGTGTAGCCCAACGGCAAAGGCTGACGGCGTGGCTCTGGCTCCGGCTCCGGCGCAGCTCGGCTCCGGCGGAAGGGCAGCACCAAGGCGGCGGCAGCGGCGGAAATGGGTGGCGGCGGCGAACCGCAGCCCCACCACCTCTTTGTCCGCACGGGCCTTCAGGCCGGCACACCGGCCACCCCCCCAGCGTGCACCCCTGGTGGGCCGAAAAGGCCGCCTGGGCTTCGGCCCAGGTTGTCTTAGCCCACCAGCGGGTAAGAGAAAAAAAAATCTGCACTGCTGTTTTTGCAATTACATTTTCAGGCAATTACAAAACAGCCCAAAGTGCAGTTTAAATTATTAATCTATTTGATAATTTCTGTATTTCGTTATATTGTAACTATATTCCAGACCATGTTTGTCTAGAAATTCAATATATGTCCAATGTGTTTGCCCTTTTAGCATTCCCTATGACATATAGTTGTTTCCATTTTGCAATTAAACTCAACTTTCTTGCAACATATTTAGTAATTCACCTAAATTAAGTCCATTGACTTAATCCATGGAATTACATATGCAAAATCATATTAATGTGTCTACCTCCATATGATAATTGTGAATCACAAGGTAAATGGACAAGGAATCTACTGTATGATTGCAGATTATTCCTCATTTGCTGTAAGGTCTATGTTATGCCCATATCGACATAATGATTACCTTCAAAGTGCTCTTCTAAATATTCCAATTATAGCATAACACAAGGTAATAGAAACATGAGCATCTACTGACACTCGTCAGATTATGCTATCTATTACTATGAGATCTACACCATAGTTAGTGATTATCTTCAAAAATGTTATGCTATATAACTTGAAGTCTACACTTCACATTTTAAGTCTTCACTTGAATTTTTGTTTCAAAATTTTGCACAATTATTACAACATAACCATGACGATACTTTAATTTACTCCTAAGTAAATTAATCGAATCTCTGGTTTAAATCTATGTAGATTAAGATGGCCAAAGCATTTGAAGAGCTTGCGCTCGACGGTCACGACTATCCTACATGGGCAATGGATGTTAAAGTCAGCCTTGCGTCCCGTGGGATAGTGGCGACACTCAACCCTCCCGTTGAGGGAATACAACCACTACCAGAACATCAACAATATTCTGCTTTATACATTATAAGGCACCACATCCATCCAGACCTCAAATCCGAGTACCTGATGAAAGAAAATCCACGCACATTATGGCAAGCACTTAAAACCATACGAACAGCAAAAAGTGGTTATTCTTCCCGAAGCCACTCATGACTGGGTACAACTTCGACTTCAGGACTTTAAGTCAATTGAAGACTATAACCACGCTGTTCACAAGATCTGTTCTAAGTTACGCTTCTGCGAGAAAGAACCCTCTGAGACGGATAAGATTGAAAAAATCTTATAAACAATGCTTCCATCTGACCGGATCTTGCAGCACCCGTACTCTGAGGAACCATCATCAGCGCAATGTTGGCGCAGCCCCGCTCCCAGAGGTACATAATAACGCTCAGAATAAAAACAAGTTCGCTGGCTCTTCCAAGCGCCAACAGCAGAACTTCAAAGGAAAGCGTAATCGAAAACTGGAAGAAAAAGCCACGTGCCATGGACAAGGGGAAAGGCATTGAAAAGCCAAAATTTGACAAATCTCAAGTATGTCAAAAGTGTGGATGTTACAAGCATTCCACCAAAAAGTGTCGCACCCCTCGACACCTTGTTGATCTATACCTACAATCTGTGGGACGCAAGAAACAAGCTCAAGGATCAAAATTTGAAACACACTTCAACCTTCAAACTGACAAGTCAAAGAAAATAGATTGTTCCACTGCAGTTCTTCTAGAACCCCAGGACAACCAGCATCTCCAAGAATCCAAAGATCCGCTGAACACGGAGAACATGATCATTGAATTTGCTTCGAATGACATGTTTGGTGACTTCGAATAAGTCCCCTCCACTCCACCAATGTTATTATAACATCCAAATGATATTATTATATTATAATAAGTTAATTGTCATGTTGTCGTCATATTATTTAAAGACAATATTGTAATAACATTATATCTATGCACATTATCTATGTATAATAAAAAATTAATTCTTTCTTTTATATATAGAGTTTACGGGAGTCAATCCAATGGAAGAGGAAATGTGCCTTGTGGACAGTGGTACCACAAACTCTATTCTTAGGTAACTAAAATATTTCTAGAATCTTACTAAGAGAAAAGGAGAAATTTTAACAATCGCCGGACGCGATGCTGTAATTGTAGGCTCAGGTCAGGCCATAATTACTCTCCCAATGGGTACTCAAGTAACAATCGAGGATGCTTTACTATACCCCGATTCAACTCATACCCTACTAAGCTATATAGATATCCGTCAGAATGGTTTCCATATCGAAACCCATGATGACAACAAAGAGGAATATCTCCTCTTAACCAAAAACAACGGATATGGCAAGCAAATACTTAAAAAAATTCCCTTTTTAGCGTCTGGATTGTACTACACATACATCAAACCCGTAGTACATGTTGCGTACAAGGTAATTTTTCAAAATATTGATGCATTCCAAACTTGGCATGATCGCCTTGGTCATCCTGGCATAGGGATGATGAGAAAAATTATCAGCAATTGCATTGGTCACAACTTGAATAATGCTAAATTTTCTCAACATTCGGATTTCATTTGCACCGCATGTGCAACTGGAAAATTAACATTAAGGCCTTCGTATCTTAAAATTAATGTGGAACCACTTAATTTCCTCGAACGCATTCAAGGAGACATCTGTGGTCCCATACAACCATTATCTGGACCTTTCCGGTATTTCATGGTTTTAATTGACGCATCAACTCGATGGTCACATATGTGCCTTCTATCCACATGAAACCATGCTTTCGCAAAGATTACGAGTCAAATTATTAAATTAAAGGCTCATTATCCCGAGCACCGAATCCAATCAATTCGCATGGATAATGCTGCGGAATTCTCCTCTAGAGCTTTCAATGATTATTGCATGGCTCTGGGGATAGAAGTCCAATATTCAGTACCATACGTCCACACACAAAATAGTTTAGCCGAATCACTCATCAAGAGGATTAAGCTTATTGCAAGACTATTACTACACAATTGCAATTTACCAACTTCTTGTTGGGGTCACGCAGTCTTACATGCTACTGACTTGATATAATTGCGCCCAACTGCTTATCACAGTACTTCCCCTTTGCAACTAATACGTGGAAATCCTCCAAGTATTTTCCATCTGCGAAAATTTGGATGCGTCACATATGTGCCCATCTCACCACCTCAGCGTACATCCATGGGACCACATAGAAAACTGGGGATCTATATGGGGTACAAATCTCTGTCAATAATCAAGTACCTAGAACCTCTCACCGGGGATCTATTCACTGCCCGTTACGCTGATTGCATCTTCAACGAGAACCATTTTCCGGCATTAGGGGGAGATCTCAAGTACCAGAAAGAATGCCAGGAAATCGATTGGAATGCCAAAGATATTTCCTCCTCTGATCCACGTACTCAAGAAACTGAACTCCAAGTTCAGAAAATCATAAATTTGCAACAGCTTGCAAATAACTTGCTAGATTCATTTACAAATCACAAAGGAGTTATAAAATCCTACAATCCTGCTATAAATGCGCCCGAACGAGTAGAAATACCAAAAGAAACCACTCAACTCCCCATCAACAATAAGAGGGGGAGAAGTACGGCCACAAAACAAGATTCAGCTTCACGCAAGCAACAAAGGAAACAGAAAAAGAAACCCTCTGAAACTGTAAATGAAAATTCAAACTCCACAACCCAGCTTAAGAGTGCACTCAAATCTAGAAGCTGGGACATCGAAAAATCCTGATATGATCATATTGGAAAATCACGATCAATCACCAAGGGATAATGAAATTTTTACCAATTACATTGATTCTGAAAAATCATATAACCGTAAGACTACGATTGTCGACAATTACTTCTCCACAAAGATTGCAAACAACCTCCAATCTGATCCAGATCCCAAGACCATGGCAGTGTCAAAAACGCTCGGACTGGAATCAGTGGAAGGAAGCAATCCAAGCAGAGATAACTTCGCTCAATAAAAGAGAGGTATTTACAAAAGCAATACCTACACCTCCCAATGTTTTCCCTGTGGGATTCAAATGGGTCTTCATCTGGAAACAGAATGAAAACAATGAAGTGGTGAGATACAAAACGAGACTCGTAGCACAAGGGTTCACGTAGAGACCCGGCGTTGATTTCAACGAAACATACTCTCCAGTAATGAGTAGAATAACCTTCCGATACCTAATATCACTGGTAATGCAAAATCATCTATCTATGTAGTTGATGGATGTAGTGACTACATATCTTTATGGTCACTTGATTCGAATATATACATGAATGTTCCCGATGGAATCCCACTTTCGAATCAAAGCGCTAAACGCAACATGTATTGTATAAAACTTAACAAGTCATTATACGGCTTGAAGCAATCGGGTCGAATGTGGTACAATCGACTCAGCGAATTCTTTATTCAAAAAGGATACATAAATAACGATGATTGCCCATGCGTGTTCATAAAGAAATCCTTGAATGGATTTTACATCATATCTGTGTATGTTGATGATCTAAACATCATTGGCAACGCACATGATATTTACATGTTTTGTGCTTTTAATTATTTGTTATGTTAAGGTTTCACAAATTAATTTTGCGAAACTTCTATTTAAAAACAACGTAGTATTTACAATTCAAATTTTTTTTCCTCACCTTCAAAATTTACTAATTTAATTTTAAAATATATTTATAATTAACCACGGGACATAAAACTGATTACACATGTGTTACGCTATGGCGTAAGCCTTCAGCTAGTTGGAGTAGGAACTCTCGTCGGAATCGCTTCCGTCAGAGTGAAACCCTAGATTGTTAGGCGTGACTTAGTTTCTTTTTATGTTTTTTTCCGGCCAGTCCCCTGCCTACCAGGCCACAACGAAGCACAGACAGCGAGCCCACGTACCCCTCATGACATGCGGCCCAACTCCATACCGTGCTGCCACCCAGTTGTCCTGTTCGTCGCCGGCGACTGCGCCGCTCCACCACCATTGGTACTGTGCCGCAACTCACCAAGTTTTCGGCAAACACGTCTTTTTCTCACACGACTTTCCAGAACGTTATTAACAAGAGGCGTGCACACGTACACACAGTGACACATATAAGCAAAAGTGACACATATAAGCAAAACACAAGTGCTACTCCTCACTGGACCTTCACCTCGGTAACGTTCCTCTCCCTCCCCGGCCCCGCACGCGGCACTGTCACGTACAGCACGCCGTCCTTCACCTCCGCCGTGATCCCCTCCACCCGCGCGTCGTCGGGGAGCAGCAGGCTCGCGTGGTAACACCCGTAGCTGCTCGCGGACCACCGCTCGCCGTCATCGTCGCCGCCCTGCTCCTCCACTTTCTTCTCGCCACGGATGACCAGCGCGCCGTCCTCCACCGTGATCCGCACGTCGTCCTTCCCCAGCCCCGGCACCTCGAACCGCAGCCGGTACCGCTCCTCGTCCTCCCGCACCTTCCCCAACAGCGGCCGCCACCACGACGACGACGGCGCCAGCCGCTCCAGCGGCCGGCTCAGGGTCTCCGCCACGTGCGACACTGCGCTCCCGAGCCCTGCATGTGCGTGCACGTCAATGGCCAGCGTCCATGGCAGTTCAGTTTCGGAAGAATCATGGTAACCATTAATTACCGTCGACGAGGCGGAACGGGACGAAGTCGCGGAGATCTCTCCAAGCCCAGCGGCCACGGCGGCGTGCGGTGTCGGAGCCGGAGCGGTCTGTCACGGCAACCTCCCGGCGGTTCGTCTCACCATCCTGGGGAGCTCTGGCGGTGGTGTCGGCCACGGCGGACGAGAAGAGGGAGTGAGAACTGGCCATCGCCGGCGCTGCAGAAGCGTACGCCGGCCGCGCGCCTTCTCTCGCTAGGCGGTGCGCGCGGCCGGCGAGGGCCCTGCTGAGACACAGGCGAGCTAAAGCCATGTTTAATAATAAACCCTGCTCAGTGAATTGCAGTGTTAGTGAGCTTCGACTTGTCACTTGCTCGCTCTGCTTCGAGAGATGCAGACGGGTTGCACTATAAAGGAGGCAGCAGACAAGAATCGAAGTACGGAGATGCATCTGGAGTTCTCGAAAGGAGACGAACACTTCCAAAACCTTCTGGCAGCGCCTAAAGAAAGAAAGCTAAATTCAACACTAGCATCTTCGTGTCTAGTCAGGTTCATAGATCATGAGAGGAACTCCATATCACATGACACGCTAAACCGAAGCTAGAAACGCACAAATATTACATGTCTAACTCTGCAGAACGAGAAGGTCACAAGGTAAAAACGAAATGAACACGATTAGTAGGAATATGTTACATTTACTTAAAACAGAGGGATGCCATCCTGTCACGAGGATAATCCGCATTCATCACCCACAAGCTTTGATAACCTAAAGTTTCGAGTACATTTCAGTCATTAACAATGAGACCTTCAACAACACCACCCTTTAATTAAGCAACTAATCGTACAGGCCTTCCTGCTCCCAGCCGTCCACGAGGAAATCTACCATTTCCTGCCAATAGAAAACCGAACAAGCAAGTAAATACATTGTTTTGCAAAAGATAAACGCAAAAAGGTCTATGCAGCTTTGCATGAGATCTTACACCAAGAGGGATCGGTTGTGCAAATGTCTTTGTGCTTCCTAGCAGGCTCTCATATGTAGCGTTCCAACTACAGTCAACAGGCACAGACATAATAAAGGGACCAGTGCTAAGTTCAAACAGCTTAGTAAAAGACACTATCCGGAAGCTACCCTGATTGGTTAAAGTATTACACAAGATGAATTAAAAAAAAATATTACACAAGATTCTGCGCTGTCGGAGTGTCACTAGTCACAGCCACACTGAGAACCAGGAAACCAACAGATTGGTGATGCCTATAGCATATTGCTGGGAATCACAATGCAGCACACCTTATGATAACCGGTCGAATAATTAACAGAAATTGCACACCCGAAAAGGCATTTCACAAAACTAATACTATAACATACTAGTATTTTGGTTCCCACAAAACCTTAGAAAATTCCAGATCTTTGAGGTTCCATAACAACAAATAAAATGCAGGTAAGTTACCCTATTTTTGGTTCTCGAGTTTTTGGATGCTGAGAATTAAGCCTTCTGTTTCCAACCCACTGCTGTCTGGTCTGGTTCCATAGTAGAAGACCTACAATTTTTACAGTATAGAAATGATCAAACGATCAGCGGAATCAACAACTAGTGGTTTTTTATTTGTTTATCACCAAAAAAAAGTGTTGAGATGAAGGTCATCCACTACCAACTCCTTCAAGATCAGGATTCAGGAGGCCTGAGAGGAAATGGTTTACCACGTGGCTGAGTGGACACTATCAGCTATTGAGTCTGCTTACCTCAAGCACGAATTTAGTTAAACGATTTAGATGACTCAATTTTCCAGATCATAAAGCATAGCTAACAAGCAACATCAATTACTTATCAATTAGAGCAGTGTCATTATGAAGTTGGCACAACGACTGCCTATGGCCATCTAAGATATTCATTTGCAACATATCTAGCATGCATCATTTGTTCATCTTGTAGATGTCCTCGTTACTAAACACTAAATTTGGATCACACAAAAACCGTGCTGAGATTCAATCTGAGCATGGATTTTACTGTTGTCTGAAAGCATATAGGAGTACATGGGACAAACATAGTGGATGACTAAATGCTTTTACCTTGATTTATGAACTCATTTGGGTTGCTGCTACTTCCAGCTCCATGCTGATCACTAGATTGTGCTGCTGTGCTGATTGAAGACATACTATGTTGCGATTGCAAGGCACCGTTCTCCATTTTGTGTGGGCTTGCACTCCAGAAGTCCTCAGACAAACTGCGCTGTTTTATTGAACGCCCTTGAATCCTTAAACCTTTCGAAGGCTCATCAACAGCTGTTATTGGTGTAGGCTTAGCACATCCAAAACAATTTCTGCTCTGTTGCAAACCAGGATTGACCAACAAATGATTAGAACCAATTACTTGAGGGAAGTTACATAAACAAAAAAGAAAAAGCTTATGTCTGAAACCTATTGTTAGATAACTCCCGCTGGTAGATTATTACAAGTTTTTGCAGTAGTCACCGTTGCGATTACAAGAAACATGCACAAAATAACCTTAAATCCAGGCAAGCTAGAATTCGTGTTAGCAGAAAATCAAAACAAAGTCAAACTTGTGCATCAATCATTTGATATATATTATCTATAGAAGAGGGCAACTGTATTTCCCATTTGCAACATGGACCAATCGGTTAGCACAATCCTATATGCATTTAAAAGTGAACCTAACATATTCTAAAGTTTAAGTTCATTTAAGAATATCAGCCAATTTGAGCTAGTATACTGAACACTCCATAGGACATCATGGAACAAATTCCCTTGCAAATGAAACCCATATAAATTGAACTAGCATTTTAGATACAAGTATGTCACTCCGAGTATCTTGTTTTCCCAGTCATCACCAGCTAGTATTCTTAACTGAACCATAACTTAAGAATATATCATACTTTGCTAGTATTCTTAACTGAACCATAACTTAAGAATATATCATACTTTTTATGCAATTACATGTAAATTTACATGCCCAATTGGATCAAGTGTGCACAGAAACGTGTGTTACAATTACTCTTTCTACTTCCGTAAATGAATATATACTTCAATACTTCATTATTAAATATTAATCCATCAAAGCAAACATCTATTTAGGTTTATCTGTTCTGTATTAGCAGCTTTATGCCAAAGCTAGGAGGCTGCTGTTTACAAGCTTCAGGGACAGGAAAGAAAAAAGAGCTAAAAGGAAACCTAACAGCAGACCAAAAGTATCAGTGTGATGACCAGCAATGCTGGAAAAACCACCAAATATTCTTTGGGAAGCTAATGGCTGTGACAAATTGACAGGATATGATATCAAGCAATCATCCCAGGTCGATTTCAAACGACTTGCCCCTTTCATTATTGATCATCACTGATGCCGGGTAAGTGGGTATCGAGACCTTATACCCCCGTGCAAAACCTATCTAACAATCCCAACAGAGATCATTGCAGAGTGGTAAACTCTATCAGGAACAAATTTCATCGAATTGACCGAACATCCAACAGCCTACTCACCAATCAAATCGCCTAGGGTCTCATGGCACGACTAGCTACGAGAATCCGCCAGCGCCCAACCAACTACAGATAATCACTCAATCAGATAACCAAATGGGGTCATCAACCCATCCCTCGCGTGATAAGACACTAACCAACGTGTCCTCCTCTAGTCCCAGACGAAGCAAAACACGCACAACCTCACACCAATCGCGCCGTAGCAGCAATCAAACAAAGGCGATGGAGCGAGAGGCGGAGGGAGGGAGGGAGGGAGTCGTACCCCACGCAGGCGACGAGGCGGCGCACCCACGAGGAGAGCGACCCGCAGCCTAGCAGCATAGCATCCGGCTCGCGTCGAAGGAGGAGGAGGAGGAGGAGGAGGAGCGGTAGAGGCACACGCACCGCACAGCACCGCACCACACGGTCCCCAAACCCGCCGCCGCCACCACTACCAACACCGTTGCCGGCGGAGCCGCCTCCCGAGCAAACCCTAACCCTAGAACCACCTGAGTGTATTGGATCGGCTAGCTCCCCACAGCGACAAGCTCGCGCAAGCCGTTGCTCCCGTTTTCGTTTCGAATTCGATCGAGGAGGAGGGAGAGGGGATTAGGTGGAGGGGCGTGATACGAGAATGGCGGCTTCTTGCCTTATCTGCTCGTTGCTTTTGGGGGTTGGGGGAGGAGGAATCATTGCAGTTAGTTGGTGGGCTACCCGAGGCTAGCTCAGCTTTATTATTATTATTATTATTTTTTGGTGTTGAGGTAGAGACGGGGAAAAAGCGATCACGCCCGTGCGCGCATGACAGATGGGGTCGCTCCCCTCCCTCCCGGGATCGCTCCGAACCTGGATTAGTTGAGACGAGCTAGTCGTGGTGGTTTTGGTTGGAAAAAATCGAAACCTTACGTGCAAGCTTGCCACCTGCTGCACGGCTAGATACGCCGAGCCTTTGGGCAAGGAATTACGTGCTCGTACGATTGCGACCCCTTTTTTTCTCAAATATAATACCTTGAGATTCGGTTTCAGCTGATGAGACAGAGTTCTCGGCGTGCCGTGAGGGAGAGAGAGTCCGCAGCTTGCTTTGGGCGCGATAATGGACGAACGGGTTCTATAGGTGTAGTTGGCTTCTAAACCTCGTGCTGTTACGTTTTCATTATGGTCGGTCGTTGAGGCAGAGCTAGCCCGGATAAAGTGGTTAGCTAAGTAACAAGATAGACGAAAGTTATTTGGACAATTAAGATTATTATAATTCATCACAATGCTAAACGCAGTCTAAGTAAGACAGAGAGAGATCCAATTCCAGTGGCACATGAACCATGAATTAGCAGTCCGAATATGGAGACAGTCACGAAAGGATGGCTCAGCTGCGTGGCTCCTAGAGAACATATCTTGTGCTCTCATGGTTTAGGTGCTACTGTGCTCCCAAACCATAGGAACATAACTAAAATGTTGTGAAAGTTTTTAAAATAATGTACATTTGCTTTTCTCTTAAAATAAATTGAGTGGATTGGCACAGGACATTTGTACTATCACATAAAATTTTAAATTTACTATTCATGACTGGATTCATCTCTTTTATTTCTCGATGAATCGAAATAGAATTTAAAACTTTGTAGCATTCTTGTTCCAATCCACTGAAATTTCACAACATTCTGCCCATGGGGAGTAGATATGTTCTCGTGGTTCCAGATGTATCGAGCACCCCGGTTCCTCCCGTGCGACATTTCGGTCCAGCCCAGCCTAGCTGTTGTACGACTCGAGCGTCCATCTCGTGTAACGCGATCTGTGCTAATTTGTTACGAGGCCGTACCTGGGCTCCCAGCTTTCTCTTCTCTCGGTAACATGAGCCAAAAAATGGATGTTCATTGCTTTTTCTCGATGGGCTAGACGAGCCGGGCCCTACCCAACGAACAAACAGCAATAGCGTCCTTGCATTTTCGACTCAAATAAGATGAACCTCCTCCTGGCCATCAGTCCATATAACTGGGCTAGGTAACAAGGGAATTTTTTGAAAGGAGATTTTATTGATCACTCCAACTCTTGATACACATTACCAACACTATTAACATTATTTATAAAACATCAAAGTAACAAGGGGAACTACCATCCGTTCTGTTGCCTCCCCCCCACACCCACCCAAAGCGGCTCCTTTTTTTGGACGCAGGGTGCGCAACGGTTTGGACGCCCGCTACAGCTGAATTTCGCTGAGACACTCCAGAATCAAAGCGAACTTTCCCATTCATTGTATGGACGCAAAACCTTGATAAACAAGCAAACGAATAAATAAACAGCGTCCGTTGCCTCATCATGGTGTGATCCCATCGCTATCATCCTTGGGCTCATGAGAGACAGATTACTCGCACGCAATCTTGACCTATAAAGTAAATTTTGGGTTAGAAAGATGACATGCATAGTGAGTTACTGGGTTATCCCCAAGAATTAACACAGCGTTAGATTTCTTTTCTCCAATCCATCCAAGCATTTGTAGAAGCAAAAAGGTGTACATAACCGTCCGACCTATCGATATGGAAGTACATAACTCCCTGACTTTTAAAACCGGGTATCCAGCTCCTTGACCTTTACAAAACTGTTTAAATAACCTGTGAGAGCACTACATAGTAGTTTGAAGGACGGTTTTGCCCACATGGCGTGCCGACGAGGACTAATTGCCAACATATATTAACTTTCAACACTCTCCTTTCTTCTTCTCTGATTTTTCCACCGCCTTCTCCTCTACCTTCTCCTTTCTCGACTACTTCCTCCTCCAAGAGCATGAAACATTCATCTCCTACAGTGATGATGATGCCCAGAGAGAAGAAGGGAGATGCGACGACCATGACTACGACATTTGCAGCCGGACACCGGGGTAGGAGAAGGTAGCGGTGCCCAGTGGTGGTGGTGCCATCGCGCATGTGTGGCAGAGGTGATTCGATCAAGGAAACGTGAAATTGATCGATGGAAGACTGCAATTGCGCAGAACAAATCACACAGATCGTGATGAATATCTTGCTTGCTACTCGCTCTCGGAGGAGATTGACTACTGTAGATGGCCACAACCTCGACGTGGTGGTGCCTAGCGGGTCCAACCGACTAGAGGTTCGACCTCTGCAAGTCATATGCTCTTCCAAGTCAACGGGATCAGGGAGCTTCGGTTGGCCGCTTGCATACAATAGTGCGAGAGGGCTTGTGGTGGCGCTTGAGGGGACAGGGAAGGGGCAACAGGGAGCATGAAGGATATGGTGACCAGGAAAAAGGAGGCCATGGAAGGAGTGGCAGCTGCACAAGAGCAGAGCAGAGGGGGAGGCATCCTTGTTGAGGAAGGTGGTCAGGAAGATTAGAGGACATGACGTTGGTCAAGAAGGGCGCGAGGGAGAATGAATGTTGGGAATATGAATGGGTGAGAAGAAAAAGACAAGAAAAGAAAAAATAATTAAAAATGGCTAAGTGCACTGACATATGGGTCTAGGGAACTTAGCAGTCGATGTAGGCAAAATTGTCCATGTCACACACCGTAGCAACCCACGTAAGCAAAACCACCCTTAAAATCACTCCGAAGGGTTATTTGAATGGTTTTGCAAAGATCGAGGGCTGGATATCCAGTTTTAAAGTTTAGGGGGGTTATGTAGCCTCACGTCGAAAGGTTACACGGTTATGTGGACTTTTTCCTTTGTAGAAAGGGATCTCTTATATAAAAAGATTGATGGTGATACGGAGGCCTGCTGTTAGATATATTCGGTCTGGACCCATATAATTAATAGTTTGTAGATAAATCCTAAAGACCCATTAAATTATAAGACATGTGTAAGTTGCTTTGTCTCATACTGCTAGAGAAGGTGGAAGGAGACCAACGTAAAAGGTGTTGGGTGTGACATATCCTTATAGCATGAAAAGAAGGGACTACACATACGTGCTCACTCGCTCGCTTGCTTGACTCGACATGCCTACTCACGCATGTCGTGACTTGGACATGGGCTAGGCGTACCCAAGACATTAGTGTTTCTATTTTGCTAGAACAAATAAATAAACAGTCAAGCGTTACCTTGAGAGTTAATATGAGATAAACGGTTAGGGTTTCTAGTTTAATTAGAGACACGTGACTAACTAGTTATTCTGACTATTGTTATATATAACTCCTTTAGTGACATTTCTCTTATCTAGCCGCGAGCTATATAAGGGAGATCCGCACCCGTGGAAGTGATGAGATAATACTCTCCATTCTCTAGGGATTGGCTCGTTCCTTTGTTCTGCGCTGCTTACACCGAGCGGAGACAAATAAGGTCTTTGGGAAGCGCATGACGAGATTACTCATTTGTCTAGGACCTTAGCTATGACATCTAAGGCCTCATTTCTGCCATTTAGGACCTTTGCTACGACATTCAAAACCTCCTCTACGACGCCCATGACTTCCTCTACCTCGTCGTCCATGACGTCCACCATATCATCACCATCATGACGCCATCTTCTTTCAATAACAGGTATGTCTACATAGTCATGGGGTTATATATATATATATATATAGATCCGCTAATCTGCACCTACGCTCAGAATAGTTATTCTGCGCGCTGACCAACCGACCGAGCCAGCCAGCCCAGACCCACCACGTCCCTCTCTTTTCACCACTGACCGTAAAACTATTCAGTAGATATAGTAAATCCATCGAACTATATTACTGTCGAACAGATCCCTCACAGTAACGTAACTTCACATGTAAAATACGGTAATTTTATGTCTGTCGAGTAGTAAAACAACATGTGTCATCGTAAAATTCAGAACTCTAGTAGTTTTTGTATAAAGCGTGTCACAAAATTACTATTATATGTACACGATATTACGATCTCGCGACCATCATTTTACTGCATGTCTGATCGTTCCATACTAGAAAGGAAATATTTCTTCTCTTTGTTCACAATCACTTATGTAGCCCAGTTGGTCAGTAGAGAAGAGCAATGTGTATGAGGTCCAGGGTTCGAATCCTACCTCGTCCTTATTTTTTCAATTAAAACGGATTAGGGGAATATTTCTTCTGTACTAGAAATATTTCTTCTATTTATTCACAATCACTTGCATAGTCTAGTTGGTTAGAAGAGAATAGTAACGTGCATGAGGTCCACGGTTCAAATCTCACCACCTCATTATTTATTCAATTAAAACGTATTGCATGCGACTGTGAAAGTGCTGCCAAAAAGTCGTAAAACTTAGAATTTTTTTATTGTCGAGATGCGCGCGAGATAGTAAAGTTGTGTATAGAATGTCATAAAATCTATCACAAAATGCACTAAAAATTCTGCCGTAAGTTGACAGCAAAGCAAAGGTAACATCGTGAGCATTGCAACAACTCGTAAGCTGTAAACGAATTAGATCCATATCTGCCGCTCTCCAACAAGACTTGGCGTATTTACACTTGAGGAACAGATGGCCACCGTCCTCATCCATTTTCCTGCACATCGGACATATAGTATCAAGATCGATGCCACGGCATTGGAGATTCATCCTCAGAGGCAAGCTGTTATGAGTAAATCTCCATAGAAACATGCAGATCTTTCTAGGTAGACATAAACTCCAGATTTTCCTCCATACTCCATTAAGAGTATTTGTCGGATTTGCTACAGTCGTACTTGTAGCTAGTTGTCCAGCCTCAACAGCTACCAAATTCAGGCACAAATTATATGCCGATTTGACTGAGAACATTCCTTTTGGATCTGGGAGCCAGGCAATAAAGTCCTCAATATCATCCCGTGTTATGCCCAATATCACTTTGACATCATCTGGATGAAATGTTTGTGCAAGCAGCTCCTTATCCCAGTCCCCACTGATTGGGCAGATTAGATCACAGACCCTGTGAACCAGATGTTGGCCGCGATGAGAAGAAGGACATCTTGTGAACCCACGCGGAATCCATAGATCGTCCCAAATGCGAATGTTTGTTCCATTCCCCACTCTCCATATGAGATCTTGTTTGAGAAGATCAAAGCCTTTCAGCACGCTACGCCAGGCATAGGATATACCACTACTCAGTACTGCCGCAAGGACGTTTCCATCTGGGAAATGCCTAGCTTGGAGCAGTCTCGCACAGAGGGATTCAGGGTTCTGAATAATTTGCCATGCTTGTCGAGCTAGCATGGCCAGGTTGAATAAATGCAAGTCTTTGAATCCAAGGCCTCCTTCTTTCTTCGATTCAGCCAACTTGCTGATTGAGAGCCAGTGCATCTTGTGCTCATTATCCATCTGCGACCACCAAAAGCGACAAATCATGGTCGTAATGTCATCACAGAGCCCCTTAGTCAGGTCAAAACAAGACATTGCATAAGTCGGTATTGCTTGAGCCACCGCCTTAATTAACACTTCTTTTCCAGCCTTAGATAACAGCCTCTCTTTCCAACCCTGAATTCTTCTCCAAATTTTCCCTTTAAGGTAATGGAAGGTCTGAGTTTTCAATCTGCCAATATAGATAGGAAGTCCGAGGTACTTATCATTGTGGCCTTCAGAGCCGAGGTGCAAACATTGGATCACATCCATTTTGACTGTAGATTTGCAATTATGGCTAAACATGACGC
This sequence comes from Stipa capillata, assembly GCA_019208055.1. Lineage (NCBI taxonomy): Eukaryota > Viridiplantae > Streptophyta > Magnoliopsida > Poales > Poaceae > Stipa > Stipa capillata. The sequence continues at coordinate 180,614 of JAGXJF010005179.1, read as the reverse complement.
TGCTCTTCTCACAATTGATTAGCTGCCCAGAACAGACCTCATATAGATCCAGAATCCTTTGAAGTTCCAGAGTGTTTCTACTATCCACCTTAAGCAAAATCAAAGAGTCATCGACAAACAGCAGATGCGAGATGGAAGGGGCATTGGGACATATGTGAATACCCTCAATTAGGCCTTGCGCTTCACTGTTATGGAGGAGGGAGGAGAAGCCTTCAGCACAGAACAAGAAGAGATAGGGTGAGAGTGGGTCTCCCTGGCGCAGACCTCGCTGAGGCACAATAGTTTCAGAGAGTTCGCCATTAATCTTCATACGTATGAGACTGCGCGAACACATTTCATAAGGAGTTGGACCCAGGAGCTCTGAAACCCAGTTTGATCATCATTGCTTCAAGGAAATTCCATTCCACTCTATCATACGCTTTGCTCATATCCAATTTGAGAGCCATATAACCATCCTTCCCCCCTCTTTTGTTTTTTATAAAGTGGGACATTTCATAGGCAATAAGAATGTTATCAGTGATTAATCTCCCTGGCACGAATGCACTCTGATTTTGTGAGATTATATCATTAAGGAAGACTTTCAGTCTGTTTGCAAGCACCTTTGATACAATTTTGTAAATGACGTTGCAGAGGCTAATAGGGCGAAAATCTTTGAGACGTTCAGGGCATTTCACTTTTGGAATTAGGACTACTGTTGTGGTGTTCCATTTGGCTGGCATTGGAGGTCCGCATAGCTTTTCTTTTACATTACATGTACACATTTGCATTAAGCAACAACTAATAAAGTGCTCCATTACTTTACTAAAATATGTGGTGTTTTAGTGTACAACTAACGTGATTACTATGTTTTAGTGTACAAGAGTATATTCCGATCTCTGCATGGATCCATATACTATTGAATATAATCCAATGCATACTTGTAGCAAGATGTTTCTAGAAGGTTCGAGAGCTCTCATGAATACCTAAATAATTGCCTTGAAAGATATTAGAGATAATTATTTATGGCAAGAAGCTTCTAGAATATTTTGGAGCATTACAAGATAGAGATATTTGATAAGAAGACTCTAAAAGAAACCAATGATAAGCATGGTGGAGATATTTTTAGAGGATAACTCTAGAAATAAGGAATATTAAATACGTGGATAGTTTAGGAGAAAACTTTGAGGAATAGATATTTGTAGTGTATGCTTTAGATGGTTGTCACATGGCAACAATCCAACGGTCCTGTATCCCTATAAATAAGGGGTGTCACCCCTCCCCCCATGCAGCCAACCAAGGGAAGAAATGCCACCATGAGCATATGAGAGAATGAGGTATGAGTGGCACTAGGTGAAGTCAACATTTTAGAAATCAAGAACTAGTTGTGAATAGAGTAACATCTTGTGCATAAAACGATGCTTCCAACTTCTCCAAAGAATACTATTTAAGATTAAATTAGATTATATATTAGTTTATCACAAAACACGAGTGTGATCATCTCGAGCAATGACATCATCAAAGATAACATTCCCATGATAGAATAAGATGTGAGCAGAATCGAAGGCACCATTGAGAGTGAAACCCCTAGAGTGCATATTGAACAGTGCAATCAATACCTGCCTAGCATGGTACTGAAACCTAGGTTTAGTGTTGATAATTTCATGCCATGTTCTACACTGAATTGTCTGGTCCCTGCAAATACAACACAATTAGTAATCCAAATAATAAAATTAATTGACTGGAAATTAAATTGAACAATCAAGATTTTAATTTACAATTGCTGGATGGGGTAACAACAGAGCAGTTGCTCCGGTTGCTAAAGTGAAATAAATGTCATTCAATTTCACCCTCACTTTATTGCAAGCACACTTCATTAACATTTCTACACTCCGTTTCTTTTTATTCAATTGTAGTGGTATAGTAGATCCAAAAAGATGGACATACTCCTTGGGTAAATAAAAATTAGATGTTCAGCTCAAAGAAACCCTCCAATTCTTTTTTTTTGTAAAGTTCAGATAGACCTGAGTGACATCAAGTGGAATGCTCTTAGGTGAACCCAAAACAATGTCTATGAAAGAAGGATCTCTAGTTGGATTATACCCGAGAAGAGTGGCAGACCTAAGAAATGTCAAGTAATGTCAAATGGGGCTATTGTTATTAACTAAAAGAGCATTCCTAGTTTCCTACAGAAGTTTACATAGTTATTTGCATAGCTAACAGATTGTATAGTTCACTTAAATAAGTTACAACAACACATTCTTACTTGTGCATATCCGTCCATTTGACTCCAGCCTGCATGCGTGATATGACAGTATTATGAGCCTTAATGACAGCCTGTAAAATACAGTTAGTCTTGTACCAACAAAGATGCAACCAAACATTCTAGGTTCCAATTCACATGCTGAGAGGAAAGAATAACAATGGATTTTTTCATCAGATAGTTACGTTGTATACTATTGTCTGATTGTTGTTGAATTTTCTGTTTATCTAAAAAGACACAAACTCATTTAGATGATATTACTAGACAAACAATATATTAAGATGTGATGAATAGAAGAATGCTGCAGTTCACATCGAGGTATGTTGAAAAGAGAAGTTCTAGTCCCGATTCTAGAATTATACGACATATGAAGGAAGGAGATACCTCTATCAGCTATGCTGAAAGTCATCTCAACATTTATTAAATCAAAACTAATCCTAAGATAGCATTACAATTTAAATCACTTTCAGCCTAAATTTTAATTTAGGTTTTTATCTCTCTTTTTAAAGAAAAAGAAGAAAAATAAATTAACTTGGGCTTTATATATTATTTAAGTAGAGAGAAAAGAAAATTCGAATTGGGCTGGCCTACTATGTTTTTGGCAGGCCTAGCCGACTAGCCAACCGATTGGGCTTTTCCAGTCTATTGGCCTGCTTGGCCCAGCTTAGGCCGTGGCCTAGATGGGCCTGGCCAGCCTTCCCAGTCAGCCTATCCGGATCCTCCTTCCCTTCTCATATTTCTCTCACTGTCCCCTCACTCTCTCATCTCACATCCACACTTGACTTCTCTGTTCCTCTTCCTCTTCCTCACACACACCGCCGCCGCACCTGACTGCGCCGCCTCCTTATCAGGCCAATGCTGGTGATGGTACCAATGATCCTTCCTTTTCTCTCTCTCCCACCAGCATCCATCTCCCTTTCCCCTTGTGCTTCGCCCGCGTGACTTCTCCCAACCACGCCGCCGGTTCGGTTGGAATGTTACCGCCACCATGAATCTTTGGGCTGGGGCCTCATCAACGTTGGTCGGGGTTTTCCGGTGAAGCCGTCCCGGCCTCGGCTTGCTCCCACAGCATTACCGGCATGGGATCCCCTCTTTGATGGCCTACTGAGCTCCCCGGTTGCTCCTCCCTTTGCCGGTCTTTGCTCCGCTCAGCGCCGCCACGCGTCGGCCACCTCTTTGTTCCTCTCAAGGCCGCCACCTCCAAATGGCAGTGGGTTTTGACCGCCACTGTAACCGCGGCGGTGTGCCATTCCTCTGTTGAGCTTCTCAATCTCCCCCTTCTCTTCTACGTTGATTCGGTTCTAGGGTTTGCTTCTGTAGTCTCGGTATTGGCCGTGATGGTGATTTGGAGCTTGTTTGGTCTACCATGGTTGGTCTAGTTAGGCTTTGCCTTATGTGATTAACTTGGTGTAATTGGTACTGATGATTAGTAATTGGAATTAGTGATGCTAAAACAAAGCTAGTTTATCTCCAAAGGTCAGTAGATTGGAGAAACAAAGCTCGAGTGATTAACAAACTCATCATGGTTCTCCATGTTGCTTATTTTAAATGGTTGTGATAAAATGTCTTCTATTTGTTGCCCTCTACAGAACAGATGTTGTACTTGATCTTACCTAATTACACTAGCATGCTGCCCCTATATTCATGTGTGCCTTTGCATCTCGATCATAGCCTATCTTTTATCGGATCAATAAACTGAAAAGAACAAGTGTTGCCTAGATCTTTAGTCTACTTATGTGATGAATGCTTCTGAGAAAGAATTTAAAAGAAAGATGGAAAGATCTAATAAGAACATATGTAACACTAGCTGCCTAAGAAACCCTATGATGACTTACCTTAAGCCGAGGGTTCCTCCTTTTCTTTTATACTCCTTGTTGTTTTCTTGGTTCTTGGTCTCCTAGAACATGGCCTTTCTAAGGCTATGGCTATGGCTCCCTTTCGAAATGGTCCTTGTGAAGAAATGGTGACATATCGATGGTGGCTGCCACTGCTGTTGTGTTGCTTCACTTGGTTGTATTGCCCCTATTTCTACAGAGCCTTTCTAGCTAGGGTCTCTTCGGTGGTAATTTTTGCCATCTCTTGCTTACTACCGTCAACTGCTACTGCTGATTTTTGTTTGGATTCTTACCCTGGTCGGCTGCAGTAGATATTCACTTCTATGTCTGACTTCTAAGCTAAGCATTTGACCTTGGTCAATTGTTGTAGGCTCCTGGGATAAGTCCCACGATGGATTGATGCCTTATCTCTAAACCATTTTGTTTTTAATCCTTTTTCAAAACAAAAGAAAATCTACTGGAGGCATGTAGATAAGTAGAAAAGTATTTTTACGACTCACCTCTCTTCTCTACATACACACACACACATGTATATATATCAGTTAGATTAGTCCGACAAGGGTCTTAGCCATGTGACTCTTGGACACTTTTGAAAACAAAATATTTTGTCAAAACTAATTTTTGAAACTAAAATTATTTAGGTTTCACTTTTGGCATTATTTTTCCCTCACAATTTAACTTTGCGAGTTAGGCACAAATGTGCCGGTAGAACCAGCTTTATTTATAAAATATCTTTTTAAAACTTGTTGCCTCCTACAGTAATTTGCATGATCCTAATGGCCATGAGTACTTATACTCGATGACCTCGGATACCACAAACATTTCCAAAGGGTCCTCCCTGACAATAAGTCTTCTTCGACTCGACATTTGAAGATTAGTTTTAGACATTGATGTATAGATTGAAATTCCATAAGGTAATTTTCTTTCTTTCTTTTTCTCTTCTTTATTTATTCTTGTAACAATTGTATATTCAACCGTTCTAATTATGTTAATTGTGATCTACTGTTATTTCTTTTTCTCCTTACTTTGTATTCATGTTAAGTATATGTTGTAACTATATTTCAATTTAACTAATTTTCAAGTTTGAATGTGTATGCATGTGTATGAAATGACTGTAATGGATGAATGTATGGAATGTATGCATAGTAAAACACCCAAAAAATTACTAGCCAGCAGCGTGGCATGACATAATCGACTAACTCAGCACTTCGAGTCGAGTCTATCCATCCCACGTCACTTCCGATTAAGTTTACAAACTAGGGTTATTACTAAAGCCTCCCTTCTCCTTGGGTATCTCTTCACCTTGCGATAGGCGAGATTGAACCTTCACAAAATTCTCAGCTTCTTCACAAACTTGAAGACTTCTAAGCAATGCCTAACCGTCTAGGAGATGCCAACCTCCAAGAGTAACAAGAGTTTGATCTTCAGCTTGAAGGCTGTCCCTTGCTGGAGCACTCTATGGAAATCCAATGAAAATCCTCAAGATTTATCCCTCTCAAAGTATCTCACAAGAAGACAAGAGAGAGTAGAGAAAATGAGCAGCACAGGAGATGGAATGCAAATGATAGCCTCCACCCACGGAGGTGGTGGCTTATATAGACAGCCTTAAAAAATCTAACCGTTACTCACAAAGAAACCTCAATTGGACGTTCCGGGATTCAAAACCAACGGTTATATTTGTGAAAAGCACTGCTCGGAGGGTGCCACTCGGACATGCCGAGCAGTTCAGAATCTCAATAAAAGTTTCAAACCCGAAGGGTCCGAATCGTTGAAGCTCGGAGGTTTCAAATGAAACATAAACTTCTATCCCAAAATTAGCTCGGAGGTTAGGGGAATCCTTACTCGGAGGTTCCGGACATGCAAAACTTGAGCTAACTGAATTTCTTTGGAGGCACCGGACTAGAAGCATAAGCAAAAAAAGTACTGGGACAAAAACTAAGTCCTATCTCAGAAGTTCCAGATTGTCTGCACTTGGAAGGTCCGAACAAAGCCAGTGCTTCCGATAGAGTGCGTGTCTTTACTCGGTTAGTCCGGACGAACCCCACCCAGAGGTTCTGGACTGCATGAACTCTTCTGGACAAAACCACTAAAATACTCTGGATATTCTAAAGAAACCTCACGCGGAGGGTCCGCAGATAAGCGTTCAGCATTTGGAGCCTACTCTCACATACTACTCGGTCATTCTAGCCGACTAGTCTGAACATTCCGAATACACATTGAAGTTTGGTGTGGAGAGAATTCCAGAGAGTTTGAGTACTGAGCAAGTTATCTCTTTCTTGCTTTTGACTAGCTCCCCTATTTATAGTACACTATCCTATACTTAGTGTGATCATTGGATCACTTAAATAACTAAAAAGGGTCATCAACATTCTTTGTTGGATCAATGGCTTCCGACAAAGGGGGGTGAATGTCGATATCAAAATTTTCTTCTGAAAACAAGAACACAATGCAATGTATTCAAATCAGAGAATGCAGCGGAAAACCATCGAAAAAAGCGATCAAAGTTGGAGAAGTCAACACTGGGCAGTTCGGAAATTCCGGAGTAAAAATATCGGAAGTTTCGACATTACCGGAAGTTCTGAAGTTACCCCAATTCTAAACTCTCTGGAAAAATCGGAACTTCCGACTTCCAGGTCGGAACTTCCGATGTGGACCGGAACTTCCAGAGTAAGAAAATCGGAGCTTCCGGTTTTGGCAAAAACAGCAGACTGTCACCCCGAAAAACGTTCGCAGATTTTATCTACCTAACGAAATTGAACGAAATTTTGCACAGTGGTAGACAAGGAAACTATGAAGCTATTCCAATTGGAATCATGTCAAAAGCTTGTCTGTGCTAAGAGAAAATGCCAAATTACTATCAGCTATTTTCTAACTCCAAAATCAGCCCTAGCTAATAGTTGGACGAAAATGAACCCTTGATTCCTGGATTCTCGTGAGGTATGTTGATATGGAATTAGTATGAAACCATCTCACATATCCTAGGAACATATTCCAAACCCCAAAAGAGAAGATTGAAATCTCAAAGAGAATCAAAATTGAAAACCCCAAGAACTTGTCTTTCCTCCAATATTGATATGAAATCAAGATGGGAATGAGAAAGAGAAAAGAAGAAAGTCTCAAGAACACATACTCTCTTCTTGAACTCTTCTTATATTGATTTTCTTGATGGTTTTAAAAGCCTCTCATCTTAGGCCAAAGCTCCTTTGAGCAGCTCTTGCAAGGAATTATCTCAAAAGTTAGGGTTTTACAAACCCACCATCTCCTATTTATAGTGGAAGGGGCATATCCCTCTCCACTTGGTTCTTAAAGCCCACCTAAGGGCATAGGGCTCTTAGCACGCATCCCAAAGCGTCTAAGCCACCTATCCACCCGCAAACCTCCTTACCACCACAAACTTAATCCTAAGCCGCATCATTGGCCGCCGCCATGATTTCTTTGATTTTGCTTCGGTGGTGTCTACACTTTTACAAAAGTGCCCTCGCACCAACTTGGTCTTCACGTCTTGTCTCCAGCTTTGCCTTGTCCGCTAAGGCTTTGTCTTGAGCTGCCCGATGTCGTCCCCACCAACTTGATCTCATCTCCGCCCTCCAGGCGTCATGCCGATCCTCGTGACCGAACCACTGTCGCACTCATTAACCCTGCACACTAGTAGACAAGCAAACTGGTTGCGAGCACAAGTTTTCCACTTGACCCAAGTTAGTCGAGAAATCAATTCCATCAATTTTTCACGAGACAAATTGACCAAACTCTAATTTACCAGAAAATTCGTGGTCAAAACCTCCGGTTCTCACATACACGATCTGAAAATTCGCCAGACACACAAAAGCTGAGTCCAGAACTTGAACTCAGAACCTCCAGAAATGGAAGTCAGAGCCTCTGACTTCAAGCTTGGAAATTCCGACTTCAACCATGGAACTTCCAAATCACATCGGACCATCCGGTTCACACAAACCTCGGAGCTTCTGGAAATGAAAGCCCGAGCCTCCGAATTCAATCTCGGAACTTCCAAAACACATCGAAATTTCTGATCGTTAAACTAGAAGCTCGGTTTTTCCAGAGCGCTAAAACATAGTCGAGATCGGATCTTCCGAAATACATCGAAAGTTCTGATCAGAATACCGGAACATCTGATATACACATTTCAAAAGTAAACGTTGAATTTTTGCAACCTAACATTCAACTCCAATAACAAACTCTGTGACAAAGTATTCATCATCTAAAACCTAGAGAAGCAATACAACTCCCTCTAAGTTCTACATTCTTGATTCCAAGTTGTCTCTTTTTCTGAGGACATGGAGCACTTTCTCTCGGACTCGATCTCCCACCACTGCCCAAAACCTTTTGTAGAAGATCGCCGGCATTCCATCCGGTCCCGGAGCTTTAAGGTCCCCAATACCATTCAGCACTGACTCAACTTCTTCATCCGAGAAAGGTGAGCAAAGGGAGTTGTTCATTGATGTTGTTATCTTCGCTGGACATGTTGCAAGACAGAGTCAAGATCAGGTCCATCCTGAGCGGAAAACAGAGAGCGATAGTAATCTGTGATCTAGGACTTCAGGATCGGTGCACTATCTATTATAGACCCATCCTCGCGTTTTAGCTTGGTAATTTTGTTGATTTTCCATCTTGCCAAGCAACAAGCATGAAATAATCCTTAGTTTTTATCTCCCTGTATCAACCAGTCAACGTGAGCTCATTGACGCCAATAAGTGTCATGTTGTTCTTGAAGCCGTTCCAACTTGGATCTGAGAACGTGTTCCTGGTGAACATTCTCTTCTGTAGTGTCACCTTGCAGACAAATCTCCAGGTCCTTCCTCACTGTCTTAAGACGTTTTACCAGGTTACCCAAATTATTTTTGCTCCAACTCAGGAGACTCGTGGCAATATGGTTCAGACCCTCTGTAACATTGTTAGCAGAACCGACATTAATAGAATCCCAGGCATTCTGGACAACCTGTGTGCAATCTTCTTCTTTTAGCCAAGCCGCTTCAAAACGAAAGGAACGCTAAATAAGGGTGTGGAACGACTCAGTTCCACCTGTTTCAACTATAATCAGGTGATGGTCCGAATGGCGAGGCTCACCATAGTAACTTTATAAGCTGGGTGTTGGGTTCGCCATTGGAGATTTCCAATTGCCCTGTCTAATCTTTCCTTGATATACCGATCAAGGCGGTAATTGTGATTCCACCAAGTGTAAATGTCGCCCTTAAAACCAAGATCTTGCAGCTCGCAAACTGCCAAAGTGTCACGGAAGTGTTCCATACAAGATTGCGCGCGTGGAACTCCACCCTGCTTCTCATGAGAGAACAAAATCTCATTGAAATCCCCCAGGCATAGCCACGGTCGATTAGCATGGTGCTGAAGTGATCTAATAGCTCTCCATGTCATCTCTTTTCTGTCTGTCCGGGCTTCACCATAAAATCCAGTCAACCACCCTATTGCACCATTCTCCAATCTGATTTCCTCATCAATGTATAGGCGGTAAATCCCTTTGACGTCAATACTGATTTCCCGCTTCCACAGAAGAGCCAAACCACCACTCCTTCCATCACTATCTTTCACCACCATGTGGGGCATACGAAGCATCCACCGGAACTTTTTCATTTTTCTCCCGTTCAGTTTTGTTTCAGATAAAAAAAGAACATCAGGGTCTTCGCGCTTCTGGAGATCCAGAAGCCCCCGAACTGCCAGGCGATTGCCCAACCCCGGCAGTTCCAAGCCACAATCTTCATTGGTTCTGGCCGGGCTGTTCCGACAGCCCCGCCTTTAAGAGTTCATCAGAGCCATGTACCATTACTTGCACATCAAATCTAGACCTACGCACCTTCTTATTACTTTTATTTTTGTCTTCTATGTCCATCTCCTCAGCTGCTCTCTTCTTAACAATTGGGGAATGCTTGCTAGAATCCTTGGTGATCTGCATCAATTTCTTACGTGGGAATCTGTGCAGTGTCTTACCAGTCACTATGTCTGAACTTGAGGAAGGCTGTGATGAGCTAGTATTTTGCAGGACAATGGAAGAAGAAGTATGGGCATTTGCATTAGAGTCCGGGCTCAGCTGGACATTGACTGATGGAACCGTCTTTGTGCTGGCCTTTGGCAATTTAATGGACATTGAGTCTCTTCCTTTGAACAATCTAGGAGAATCCCGACTTGCTTCAGAGTTATCGTCGGTCTTCTTACTTAATTTCTAGTCATCTTCAGATCTGCTCTTGTCCATGGCCCGATGTGCACCCGAACGTTGGTGGAAAACGTTACGGCTTGTTGGTTCTTCAACATATCACCAGCGTGGTGGGATGACTCTCAGCCATGAACCATAGGGCTTATCTCTTTTACTGCAGTCTCCTGTTGGGCAAGCCTTGTCGATGTGGCCAATCACACCACATAGGTAGCAGAACTCTGGTAGGTATTCATATTCAAGAGGACACCAGAGATCCTTTTCAGAAGCAACTCTCTGAACCGTAACGCCTCGCATCAAAGGGATTCGAATGTCAATTCTAACTTTGACGCGTAGAAATCTCCCTGTCGCCATGCCATCTTCGCCCACATCTACATCCAGAAAGGTGCCCAGTTGAGAACCAATTGCTTCCCCTGCTTCACGCGACATCATTCCCATTAGTAGTTTGTTGACACGAACCCAGATAGAAATCTCATTGAACTCCACTTCTTCGACAGCTTTGGAAGCATCATATGGGACTACCATCATGAGTTCGTGGCTATGCCCCACTGACCATGGGCCATCCTCCAGCGCCCTTCGACGCCTGTCAGGTTGGTTGAAAGATAGCAGAAAGACATTATCACCTATTGCTTTGCACAGTAGACCTTTACTAGGACACCAGACTTTGCCCAGCGTGTTCGTAATCTTATCCACATGAATTGGCCTCTGAGCGAGGGCTTTGGCAACTGCATGCCAGTCGTCGTCGCCAGCCACTCCCTCCTTCCAGCATGGCACCACAATTCCTTTCCGCTTTGCTTCTGACAGGTGAAGAGTGCGCATCATACAGTCCAGGTCAGCATCTTTCTCGACCATTACATCAAGGAGGGCCACGCCACGGATCACAAGCAACAGATAACGAAAGAGAAGCGGAGGCCAAAAGGTTGAGAAGGCGAAGGATGGGGGGCGGAGATGACGCGGGCGGAGCTCCAGCGAGGAACAACGGAAAGCTCAAGGGAAAACAATTCTTGAGTCGCCAGGGAAATGCCTGTCGCCAAGACACGTGTATTCCACTAAGGGAAACGGAGTTCCAAGGATCAATTTTGACCAAACTAAAGAAGAATCCAGCATCTGCCTATGACTGTACGGAGCAACTGCCTATTATTCTCGCATCACAATCTTAACCCAGAAATTAAATTGAGTTAGCGTGCTATCCCCGATATTTAACACAGCGTAAGATTTATTTTGCCCAATCCGTCCATAAATTCGTAGAAAAAAAACTCTAATGGTGATACGGAGGCCTGCATGTTCGATTTGAACACGTGGTTTACTCTTCTCATAGATGTAAGGGGGGTAGAAATGCTACTACCAATCAAGTTCTAGTACACTGCAAATTACCGGGAATATTATTGTTTTGACCCTTTTTATATGCTTTTAACAATTTTAGTTCGATAAATTTGTCTTGACGACAATATAGAGGAAAAAAGGCAAGATTAGCCCCCGGGCAAGTGGCAATACTGGAAATAGCCCCGCCCGGAGGCAACAGTGAGATTGTCCCCGCGATGCAACGCACAAGTGACACGTGGCAAAATCGCGCAGCTGGACCGCGACGAAACGGGATCGCGCGTCTGGACCACGAGGTGACGCGATTGCGAACCCCGCCCGTCGCCGCGTGAAAGATCATCTAGGCCCCTAATTGATTTTGATGGTTAATGGCAACTCAAACTGGAATCTAATGTTTACAATGAGTGTAAGCAGGTTTAAGAGGTTCCAGGAAGAATGGTCATCAAGGAAAAGATGACCACCCAAAAAGTACAAATGTGGTTTCCAGGATAAGGGAATGGTTGTGCTAGGCAGCTGTATCACAGCTGTGAGGAAGCCGGTGCTGTGCAAGGAGTTGCAAGCAAGGTGATGGTGGCTTGATGTTGGAAATATGCCCTAGAGGCAATAATAAAGTTGTTATTATTCTATTTTCATGTTTATGATTAAGTTTATGTTCTATGCTAGAATTGCATTGGTTCTTGAATATGAGATTCAGAGGAAAACCTAATTGCATGTGTGGAATAATAAACACCATTCAGATCCCTAGTCAGGCCTCTAGACTAGCTCATGTATTGTTGATGGTCTTGTTTTCCTGATCATGGGCATTGTTAATGTAACAAGGATGCCGGCAATAATGGGAACACATTGTTAGGGTAACAATGGTGTTGGATAGACCCCCTTATGAGATACTGCGAGATCACTTCGTCAATATGTTGTCAGTATCTTCTCATTATGTGTTAACGTTTACTTGCGTCCTTAGACCATGAGAATATCGTAGACCCGGATACCGGATGGTTGCTTTGGGGTCATCAAACGTTACTCCGTAACTAGGTAATTATAAAGGTGACTTTCAGGTACACCAGAAAGTATATCGTGGTTCTAGATATCTCAAGACTGGGATTTGCCCATCCGGCGATGGAGAGATACAATCTGGGCCCACTCGGTATTACAGTGTCCAGCATCGCCTGGCCAGGTATTGTGACTAAAAGGTTAGTCACGGGGATACCGGAATACGGAAACGAGAAAAGAGTACAAACCGGTAACGAGGATAACTAGGTATGGTGATCAAGGAGTTGGTCACAGGGATACCGTCAAAGTCTCGCATCAGGTTGTGTAACGTATCGTGAGGCAAAAGGATGATATGCGGTAATACGAGGTTCGCTCGATAAAGATCTTCGATGATATGTGGGAGTCGTTATGGGTGTCCAGATCCCGCTGACGATTATTGACCAGAAGGTGTTCCGGACATGTCCACATATATTCGAACCTATAGGGTCACACGCTTAACGTTTTAGCAACATTTAGGAATGCTACTATTTATGGAGAACGAGAGAGAAGGGTTCCGAAAGTGTTTCGGATGATCTCGAAAGTGTTCCGGGAGGTCCTGGATGGTTCCGGTGATGTCCGGAAGTGTTCCGGAAAGTATCGAAAGGTTCTAGAAGGTTCCAGAAGTTCTAGAAGGTTCTAGAAGATTCTGGTGGAGTTGGACTCCAACTTCAACAGGGTGTCCCTGCTGGAGTAGAACTCCACCTGCCTAGGGAGAGCTGCCCCAACTCCTATAAATAGAGGGGCAGGGCACCTCAAAGGGCATCCCGAGCAGCCCCAGAGGTAGCCCCAGAAGCAGCCCTAAACCCTAGGCCGGTCATCTCTAGATTGGCCACAGCCTTCTTTTTCTCTCTCTTCTAGATTGGATCTAGTACAGCTGTCGGCGCACTGCTGCTTCTCCTTCTCGTAGATCCCCGCTGTTCTTGTGTGCTGGTCCACACATTACCACGGTGTCGCTGATCCGGTACGCGTGGATACCTCGGAGATGTCGTATACTTCAGCGTTCGATCGGGCGAACTATACGCGAGGAGATCGCTCTCGCGGCTGGGAGGTATAACCTAGCTGCGGGAGTCTGCGGACTTCTCATCGACATCGGTCAACTTCTTCGCTGCATTGACGTGATCGTCGAAGGTATGATCTCGTTGCCTACACCTCGATAGTGATCTTGGGGTGGATTGTGCGCGGTATCAGAGCGGTACTATGCGTAGTTGTAGGTACGACTAGAGCATATGTGATATGCAGCATTGCACATATGATGTGCGGGGTGTTAGATGAGATCTACCACCGGATTTTCTTGTTGTTTCCCTCTCATTGCATAATTTTGATCTCGGCGACATCGTGAAATTTTCAGAGGTCCGACGAACCTTATGATCTTCGGATCGAGACATGCTAAGGATGACTTTGGTTTCACTTTAGTTGAGAAAGATAAATTTACAATGAGCGGGCTTGTAGATGTGATCTACACGGGGGTCATGCGTATGACGAATTTTAGTATGGGGTTCGAGATTTCCGAATCTCCAATTCCATACACCCCGACAGTTAAATAACTGCAAGAGCAATCGTGCTTATGATAACGTAGGTAGCAAACGGTTTGCAACGTAGCCATAAAGCCACGTACTGTAGCATAAACGTTAGAGGCGTCTGACTTGTTTTTGCAGGGTATGCATGTGATGTGGTATAGCCTATGTGATGCAATGTGATTGTATAAGATGCAAAGTGTTTGTAATTTTAATTTTGTCGTGACCTGCGTGTCATGAGTACGGCAATCGGCAGGAACCAATATGATTGTCATTATTTATTGTATTGACCTGCGCGTCAACTAGAAAGCCATGTAATGCATTTATTTTATTAGCTATGTGATAGCAAATAGTTGTAATTGCGAGGACATGGTGGTGACTATCTTACATCGATAGACCTCGACGCTACGCCGTACGCGAAGAAGGAGTTCTCCGCCAAAGGATATTGAAGAAGTCTTCTTCAACAAAAGGGGCTATACCATATCACAATAATTTGATTGCATGTGATGTTAATCCCTTTTATGCACCTTGTTTGATGCGTGGTAGACGTTGTTAAATAGGGTGATGCCTCACACAAATATCAAAGTAGTTAGTGTTCTTCCAAGTGTAGCACCGTCTGGAGTATTTGCCATTCTGAGGTGCGCCATGTCACATGGGTACGATAGGTTTGACATATATGAGGCGGGCGCGAACCGTTCGCGCAGCAGGGCACTCGGTTGTCTTGACGAGCTTTGCAAGATCGTCTTGGGCTCGGAACACACCCATCGAAAGATGAACAAGAGTCATATGAGATATGATTGGCATGTTGACCTACCGGTCTCGTTATTCCGTCATCAGTGATGTCACATCAATGACGGAGTAAGTGAATCGTGGATCTTGAATCACTAATAATCAATTATGAGGGATATTGGTTTTAGTGGGAGCTTACTCTAATTAAGTGTTAATTTGAGTTGCTTTAATCATGAACAATGTCTAAAGTATATTTGTTTTTAGTTGTAGATCTATGGCACCCGTAACCACCTTTCCACTATGGCGTTGCTTGAGAAAGAAAAACTGAATTCATCTGGTAACAACTTTACGGACTGGTACCGTAATGTGAGGATTGTCCTCAAGAGTGCCAAGAAGGACTATGTCCTATCGCAAACTCTCGGTGAACTCCCCGCTAACGCTACGGATGATGAGACTCGTATCTATCAATCTAAGAGCGATGATTCCATTGCAGTACAGTGCGTCATGCTTGCCTCCATGGAACCTGATCTTCAAAAGCATTTTGAGAATTTGGCTGCTTATGAGTTAATCCAGGAGCTGAAAGCTTTGTTTCAGAGGCAAGCAAGGACTGAAAGATATGAGATATCCAAAGCCTTGTTTGAATGCAAGATGGCTGAGGGCAGCTCAGTGAGTCAGCACGTACTCAGATTGTCTGGGTACGCACAAAGGTTGGATGCGCTAGGTTTTCCAATCTCCCAAGAGTTGGGCACTGATCTTGTTCTTGCTTCCCTCCCTCCGAGCTATAGTAGCTTCATCATGAACTACAACATGAATGGGATGGAAAAGAGTATGGGTGAATTGTTCACTATCCTTAAAACTGCTGAGAGTGGAATCCAGAAGGACGCCAATCATGTGATGATGGTGAATAAAACAACCAACTTCAAGAAGAAGGGCAAGTCTAAGAAAAAGGCAAATCCAAGGGTGCTAGTATGACTGACACGCCTAAGAAGTCCAAGACTGGCGCCACTTCTGATGTTGAGTGCTTCTTCTGTAAAGAGAAGGGACACTGGAAGAGGAACTGCAAGAAATATCTGGCAGAAAAGAAGAAGTCTGGAAAGTCCAGCTCAGGTATGAGTGTCATACATGTTATTGATGTATTCCTTACTGGTCTGCAATGTAACTCTTGGGTATTGGATACCGGATCGGTTGCTCATATTTGCAACTTGATGCAGGAACTATAGAGGCCTAAGCGACTGGCAAAGGATGAGGTGACGATGCGCGTCGGGAACGGAGTAAAAGTTGATGTGCTCGCCGTCGGTGTTCTACTCTACATTTATCTTCAAGATTTATTTTAGAGCTTAGTAATTGTTACTATGTTCCGGCCTTCAGCAAAAACATTATTTCTAGATCATGTTTGTTGCAAGACGGTTACTCGTTTAAGTCTGAGAACAATGGTTGTTCGATTTATATGGATAATATGTTTTATGGCCATGCTCCCGTTGTGAATGGGTTATTTATTATGAATCTTGATGGTAATACACACATTCATAACACTGACGCTAAACGTCGCAAGACAAACGATTTGAATTCCACTTCTTTGTGGCACTGCCGTTTGGGTCATATTGGAAAGAAGCGCATGAAGAAACTCCATTGTGATGGACTTTTGGAGTCATTTGATTATGAATCATTTGACACTTGCGAGCCTTGTCTAATGGGTAAAATGACTAAAACGCCGTTCACAGGCCACGTAGAACGGGCGACTGACTTATTGGAGATCATACATACGGATGTATGTGGTCCAATGAGTATAGCTGCACGCGGTGGATTCATCTACTTCATTACCTTCAAGGATGATTTGAGTAGATATGGGTATATCTATTTGATGAGACATAAGTCTGAAACCTTTGAAAAGTTTAAAAAATTTCAGCATGAAGTAGAAAATCATCGTAACAAGAAAATTAAGTTTCTGCGATCAGATCGCGGAGGGGAGTATTTGAGTTACGAGTTTAGCGAACATCTGAAGAGTTGCGGAATTGTTCCACAGCTTACGCCTCCCGGAACGCCATAGAGGAATGGAGTGTCCAAGAGACGTAATCGAACCTTGTTGGACATGGTAAGATCGATGATGTCATTAACTGACCTGCCATTATTTTTTGGGGTTATGCTTTAGAGACTGCCGCTTTTACACTAAATAGAGCACCATCTAAATCCGTTGAAACGACACCATATGAGATATGACATGGGAAGAAACCCAACTTGTCTTTTCTTAAAATTTGGGGATGCGATGCATATGTAAAGCGTTTACAACCAAATAAGCTTGATCCCAAATCGGAAAAATGCTTCTTTGTTGGTTATCCCAAAGGAACTGTTGGGTATTCCTTCTATCACCGCACCGAAGGCAAAGTGTTTGTCGCAAAGAACGGTGTGTTTCTCGAGAAAGAGTTTCTTGCAAAAGGGGTGAGTGGGAGGATAGTGCAACTCGACGAGATTGATGAATCTTTGTCATTAGGTCAAAGTGATGCAACGCCGGAAGTGGTTCCGGAGTTTTCCACAATGACTGATACGGAAGCCCCTACATGTGATATAGAGACTTCGGTCGAGCTAGCAGCTGAACCACGAAGGTCTGGTAGGATTCGCACGAAACCACAGTGGTTTTCGGACGAGGTATTGTTGTTAGACAACGATGAGCCTGCGACCTATACGGAAGCAATGATGGGCCCTGACTCCGTTAAATGGCCAGACCCCATGAAATCCGAGATAGAATCCATGTACGAGAACCAAGTTTGGAACTTGGTGGACCCTCCTGAAGGCGTGAGGCCTATCGAATGTAAATAGATCTATAAAAAGAAAACAGACGCGGATGGGAATGTATACATCTATAAAGCTCGACTTGTCGCAAAGGGTTTCCGACAAGTTCAAGGAGTTGACTACGACGAGACATTCTCTCCCGTAGCGATGCTTAAGTCTGTTCGGATTCTTCTAGCAATTGCTGCATATTTCGATTACGAGATATGGCAAATGGATGTCAAAACAGCGTTCCTGAATGGGAAGCTAACCAAGGACGTGTGTATGATACAGCCCGAGGGTTTTGTCAATCCAAAGGATGCTGGAAAGGTATGCAAACTTCAGAGATCCATCTATGGACTGAAGCAAGCATCACGGAGTTGGAATCTTCACTTTGATGAAGTGGTCGAAGGGTTTGGTTTCATCAGGAACTGCGAACAGGCTTGTGTTTACAAGAAAGTAAGTGGGAGTGCAATAGCATTTCTAATACTCTATGTGGATGACATATTGTTGATTGGGAATGATGTATCTTTTCTTGACAATATTAAGACTTCGTTGAAAAATAGTTTTTCAATGAAAGACTTAGGCGAGGCAGCATACATATTAGGTATAAAGATCTATAGAGATAGATCAAAGCGCCTAATAGGGCTAAGCCAGAGTACATATATAGATAAAGTACTGAAGAGGTTCAGTATGGAAAACGCCAAGAAGGGGTTCTTGCCGATGTCGCATGAGAAAAGTTTGAGCAAGAATCAGTGTCCTTCGACAACTGATGAGCGAGAACGCATGAGTAAGATTCCATACGCATCCGCGATTGGGTCAATCATGTACGCCATGATATGTACACGACCAGATGTGTCCTATGCTCTAAGTGTTACGAGCAGATACCAGAGTGATCCAGGTCATGATCATTGGACAGTAGTAAAGAATATCCTAAAGTACCTGAAGAGGACTAAGGATATGTTTCTCGTATACGGTGGTGACGAAGAGCTCATTGTAAAGGGTTACACCGATGCCAGCTTTGTCACAGATCCGGACGATTTTCGATCTCAATCAGGCTTGGTGTATACACTGAACGGTGGCGCGGTGAGCTGGAAGAGTTCCAAACAGGACACTGTGGCGGATTCTACAACGGAGGCTGAGTATATCGCCGCTTCGGAAGCGGCAAAGGAGGGCGTTTGGATTAAAAAGTTCGTCACCGAGCTTGGTGTGGTTCCGAGTGCGCTGGATCCTATGGAGCTCTATTGTGACAATAGTGGCGCCATAGCTCAGGCCAAGGAGCCAAGGTCCCACCAGAAGTCCAAACATATACAACGCCGATTCCACATCATTCGTAAATTGGTGGAGCGTGGAGACGTAAAGATATGCAAAATACACATGGACCTGAATGTGTCAGATCCGTTGACGAAGCCTTTACCACAAGCAAAGCATGAGCAACACCGGAATGCCATAGGTGTTAGGAGCTTAAGCATTGGCTAGATTATTGACTCTATTACAAGTGGGAGACTGTTGGAAATATGCCCTAGAGGCAATAATAAAGTTGTTATTATTCTATTTTCATGTTTATGATTAAGTTTATGTTCTATGCTAGAATTGCATTGGTTCTTGAATATGAGATTCAGAGGAAAACCTAATTGCATGTGTGGAATAATAAACACCATTCAGATCCCTAGTCAGGCCTCTAGACTAGCTCATGTATTGTTGATGGTCTTGTTTTCCTGATCATGGGCATTGTTAATGTAACAAGGATGCCGGCAATAATGGGAACACATTGTTAGGGTAACAATGGTGTTGGATAGACCCCCTTATGAGATACTGCGAGATCACTTCGTCAATATGTTGTCAGTATCTTCTCATTATGTGTTAACGTTTACTTGCGTCCTTAGACCATGAGAATATCGTAGACCCGGATACCGGATGGTTGCTTTGGGGTCATCAAACGTTACTCCGTAACTAGGTAATTATAAAGGTGACTTTCAGGTACACCAGAAAGTATATCGTGGTTCTAGATATCTCAAGACTGGGATTTGCCCATCCGGCGATGGAGAGATACAATCTGGGCCCACTCGGTATTACGGTGTCCAGCATCGCCTGGCCAGGTATTGTGACTAAAAGGTTAGTCACGGGGATACCGGAATACGGAAACGAGAAAAGAGTACAAACCGGTAACGAGGATAACTAGGTATGGTGATCAAGGAGTTGGTCACAGGGATACCGTCAAAGTCTCGCATCGGGTTGTGTAACGTATCGTGAGGCAAAAGGATGATATGCGGTAATACGAGGTTCGCTCGATAAAGATCTTCGATGATATGTGGGAGTCGTTATGGGTGTCCAGATCCCGCTGACGATTATTGACCGGAAGGTGTTCCGGACATGTCCACATATATTCGAACCTATAGGGTCACACGCTTAACGTTTTAGCGACATTTAGGAATGCTACTATTTATGGAGAATGAGAGAGAAGGGTTCCGAAAGTGTTTCGGATGATCTCGAAAGTGTTCCGGGAGGTCCCGGATGGTTCCAGAAAGTATCGGAAGGTTCTAGAAGGTTCCAGAAGTTCTAGAAGGTTCCAGGAGTTCTAGAAGGTTCTAGAAGGTTTTGGTGGAGTTGGACTCCAACTCCAACAGGGTGTCCCTGCTGGAGTAGGACTCCACTTGCCTAGGGAGAGCTGCCCCAACCCCTATAAATCGAGGGGCAGGGCACCTCAAAGGGCATCCCGAGCAGTCCCAGAGGTAGCCCCAGAAGCAGCCCTAAACCCTAGGCCAGCCATCTCTAGATTGGCCACAGCCTTCTTTTTCTCTCTCTTCTAGATTGGATCTAGTACAGCTACCGGCACGCTGCTGCTTCTCCTTCTCGTAGATCCCCGCTGTTCTTCTGTGCTGGTCCACACATTACCGCGGTGTCACTGATCCGGTACGCGTGGATACCTCGGAGACGTCGTATACTTCGGCGTTCGATCGGGCGAACTATTCGCGAGGAGATCGCTCTCGCGGCTGGGAGGTATAACCTAGCTACGGGAGTCTGCGGACTTCATCGACATCGGTCAACTTCTCCGCTGCATTGACATGATCGTCGAAGGTATGATCTCGTTGCCTGCACCTCGATAGTGATCTTGGGGTGGATTGTGCGCGATAAATTTTTGTTTTGCGTAGCACGTTCCCCAACACTTGATGTGTCAAGGGCCGTGAATACAGTTGGTGGCAGGTAAAGCCTAGATTTGCTAGTTTCTTTGAGTCCATAGAAAACACCCGTACTATCAAGAGGGATGAAGTAGTAATGTTCTATGGAGGTTCTTTTGCTCAATGCTCAGGGTGTTGGACAGTGGCACTGATGCTTTAAGGTCAGTGGCCCTGTGTCAACGGTTTTGCACAAGTGTGAGACTGCCTTGCGTTAGCACTCTGCAGTGCTAGCAGTAGAAAACCCTAGAGGTTAGAGTCACCGGTGTGACGTAGCTGTGTCACAGGTAGTCTAGCACTCTATGACTCAGGTACATCTCTGTACCAGGGGAGAGCTTGTAAATGCTAAGGGAACTACACTGCGATGGTTTGTCTGCTGAGTCAGAAGGCTGTCGGAGGTTCTCTTTTTATTAGGGATCAAAGTTAGTTGTGCGCTGAGGGCATGTGATGTGTCAAGATCGGGCTGAGTAGTTAGGCTACGTCAGTTAAGGGTTCAGCTGTGTGTGCCTCCGGTGACACAGGTGTCGATCTGCCTGAGCCGGTTACAGTTAGGCGTTATGACTGGCTGTGTCATTGGTGTCTGACACTCTATCCTACGTGGCAACAGTGTAACGGTCAGGTGCCTGTGAACCCTATAAATAGGGAACTAGGGGAGGTCTTCGGCCTCAACCAACCAACCTTGCTCAATCCAGTCAATCACATTCGACCGTTGCAAGCCTCTCACCCTCGGAACAAAAGCCAAACTTCCCAAGAGAGTTAGAGAGTCCTCGAGCAAAGAGCATTGGTTTCTCCAAGAGTCGTTACTACTGATTCTGTTACTCTTGGAGTGTCTACTCCTAGACGGGCATAGGAGTTGCTGGTATCACCCAATCTTGTGTGGGCTGAACCAGTAGTTTGTGAAGGTGATCTGAAGTCTACCTGCTGCAAGGCTAAAGGAGTTCCACAAGCAAAGCAAGAGGCCTGATCACTCAGGTACTCGGAGAACAAGCACGATTTAGTGCTGGCGAGCTCTTCGAAGTAGCCTCTCCAACGAAGACGTACCTCTCTGAAAAGAGTAGGGAATTTCGGTGAAAAACACCTTGTCTCTCTGAGTACTCACTGTGTTGCTTTCATTTACTTGCTATATCTGCATGCTTGTGTGTTCTT
This sequence comes from Stipa capillata, assembly GCA_019208055.1. Classification (NCBI taxonomy): domain Eukaryota; kingdom Viridiplantae; phylum Streptophyta; class Magnoliopsida; order Poales; family Poaceae; genus Stipa; species Stipa capillata. Next base: position 158,688 of record JAGXJF010005179.1, on the reverse strand, counting down.
AGTTATATTCTATTCATTTGTGATAGATCATCTTTTTACCTGTGTTAGCATAGCTGTGTCACAGTTGCTGTAGATCATATCTCTTGCCTGTGTCAGCTACCTGTTACACAGCTGCTTAGTCTGGTCATCTGTTTCTAAGTGTTTAGCTTACCTGTGTTAGCTACCTGTGTGACAGCTACGTGTTAATTTACACATCATATTTTGTCTGAGCTGTTCACCTGTCACACAGCTAGCTTATACTTGCAATTAGCTAAGTCTTAACTTGACAATCTAAGCTAAAAGAAGTAATTTTAATTAGCCTCCTATTCACCCCCTAGTCGGCACCTTCGGTCCTTTCAATTGGTATTAGAGCATGTTGCTCTTTGAATTGGCCTAACAGCCAAAGTATATAGGATGTCGGGCTATGAGAGTAAAATACCTGTTTTTAATGAAACTAACTATGCCTTCTGGAAAAGAAAGATGCAAATGCATCTTATCGCCATTGATCCAGATGTATGTGAGGTTGTTTGTACAGGTTACAGGTTGGAAGACACCATCACCCCTAGCATAAATGACAAGAGAAACATTCAGAACAATGCTAGGGCTGCCACTACCATATTCATGGGTCTACAGGAGCATGACTTCAACAGAGTCAGCACATGGATTCTGCTAAGGATATCTGGGATACTTTGGAGCAGATTTATGAAGGCAGCAATACTCTGAAGAAGTCAAAGAGAAGCCTTCTGGAATCAACACTGGAGATATTCGAGTATGAGCATGGTGAGGACATCAACTCTCTGTTCTCAAGACTCACCATCATCACCAACCAGTTGAAGGCCCTAGGTTCCAATTGGGTAGATGATAAAGATGTGATCAAGAAGTTCTTGTCAGTGCTTCCTAAAGCCTACAGAACTCTTATTCTCCTGCTTAAGGAGAAATATGGGTTTGACAAGATGAAACCCACTGAAGTGTTAGGAAGGATTCTAACACATGAGATGAAACTTAAGCTAGAAGGCAAGCAAAACTCTTCCCCAGCTGTTAAGAAGAACATTGCCCTGAAGACCACTGCTTCAACATCACAGATTGAGAGTGATAGCAGTGAAGAACTAAATGAGGAGATGACCAGTGGAGAAGAGAATGAACTTATCCTCCTCACAAGAAACTTCAGAAAGTTCTACAAGAAGAAGAAGCAGTTCGAGTCTAGTGACAGATTCAAAGGGAAGAGACTGTGCAAAGACAACAAATGTTTTGAATGTAGCAAGGAAGACCACTTTGCTGCTGATTGTCTAAGCAAGGAGAAGGACAATCAATACAAGAAGAAGAAGGACTTTCATGGAAGTAAGAAGACCTTCAACAAGCACCCAACCTACTCCAAGAACAAGACCACTGCTAGAGCCTATGTTGGACAAGTTTGGATATCAGATGACTCAGGTTCAGAGAAAGAATCTGAGGATGAAGGTGAGGTTGCTGGCTGATGCACCCAGCTGTGACACAGCCAGGTCACACAGCTCCAAGACCAGTGCCAAGACTGATCAGATGTCATCCACTCCTGCTCCTTTGTGCCTCATGGCCAAAGAATCTAAGGTACTAACTGAAGATGACTTTCCTGATTATACTAAACTAATGGGTATTATAGAAAGAACAGATAAGGCCTATGGCAGGGAGAGAAAGGAGAATATATCCTTAAGGGATAAACTTAGGGAGTTGAGGGAGACGTGTGACGAGGTTTCTGATGATAGGGAAAACCTCAGGCTGGACCAGGAAAACCTGGAGATAGCTCATGAAAAGCTCAGGGCAGCCCATGAGCTTCTGATTAAGGAGCATGAGGAGCTTAAGGCAAAGCATTCCATGTGCACTGATATTTCCTCTACTATATCCACTGATGCACCCATGCCTGCTCCTACTATCATTGAATCATGCATCAATTGTGCTAATCGCATAAATGTTCTAACTTTCACAAGTTGTGCAATTGATAACTCAAAAGAGGCTTCAACCTCTACTGCTACTAACTCTGTGGATGCAGCTGAACACAACAAGCTCAAGGAGGAGCTTGAAGAGCTTAAGAGGCTTATGAGGAAAGGCCTATGCACTGCCAACATTGGCATGCAAAATTATCAGCTGATTAGAGCTGAGATGCTAAGGAAAAATGATGGCCGAAAAAGCCTGGGTTATATTTCTTCTGCAAGTAAAGATAAACTGTCTGCTGCCACTAACTTTAATCTTGCAGCTAAATCTATGAGACAGGTAGGTACAAATGACAACAAATTTGTTGGTCATATGCAGAGAAATAGGAATGCTGTAAACTTTCCATCCAACCCATCCTATGTCCTGCAGAAAGACAGTAAAGGAAAAATTGTGGCCAAATATGTAGGTCACAAGCATTTGACAAAGTGGTTACCTGTCATCTAGGTTCCAAAGATAACAGTTGCCTGTGTCATAGGTATACTACACAGCTGTGTACCCACCGGTGTCACCGGCAACTCACACAGTCAGCTAATCCCTTTGTCTAAGGTTGCAGGTGATAGACAGCCAAAAAGAATTCATGTTATATCATCTGTTGCTAATGCTGTCACTGTTAGAAATAGATCTGCTAACCCATTAACTGCTGTTTCTGCTTATGGTAAATCTGCTAAGGGAGCCAAACAAGTTTGGGTCCCTAAATCCCATAACTAATCTTGCAGGACACTGCCTCCAGTAGAACTGACTGGGTTGTGGACAGTGGATGTACACAACATATGACAGGAGACAAAGAGGATTTTGTAGAGATCACAAGTGAAAATCTTCCAGGCAAATATGTGATCTATGCAGATAACTCCAAGGGAAAGGTAACTGGCATTGATAAAGTTGCCATATCTGAACACCACTCTTTATCCAATGTAATGCTTGTGGATCAGATAGGCTATAGTCTTATGTCTGTGTCACAGCTGTGTGACACAGGTATGAAAGTGATTTTCTATCCTGATGAGGTTATAACCTCCAAACTACCTGATGATTCTCAAGTATTCAAAGGATGCAGGTCTGGAAAACTATACATTGTCAACTTCAATGAACAGCCTGCAACAGCTCCATGGTGCCTCATGGCCAAGACCAGTGTCGGCTGGCTGTGGCACAGGCGGCTAGGACATGCAGGGATGAAGCTTCTCAACAAACTCAACAAACATGACTATGTCATAGGCCTAGAAAAGGTGAAGTTTGAGAAAGGCAAGCCCTGTAGTGCATGTCAAGCTGGCAAACAAGTTGGAGCTGCTCATCGTCCCAAGACCATTATGACCACTATCACTCCTTTTGAGCTCATACACATTGACCTCTTCGGTCCTACAACTTATGAGAGCTTGGGAGATAACAAATATGGCTTTGTCATAGTAGATGATTTTTCTCGCTATACTTGGGTGTTCTTTTTGAAGAAGAAGACACAGGTTTACAAGAAATTCAAGCATCTCATTGTTAGAGTTCAAAATGAGTGGAAGGTAAACCTGGTGAAGGTCAGGAGTGACAATGAGACAGAGTTCAGTACATGAATAATGTCAACATTACATCTTCGAAAACTTTTCACTGTAAACGGGCGCATGCTGTCAACAAACTTGATGATGAATAGTATGGTATCCCGCATATTAGGGGTGTCCGTGTACAGTTCCCCAGGACTTTAGGAAGGTACAGCGTACCTGGTAAGGATCCCTGGACGACAAGGTAACCCCTCTAAGGATGGGAAGACTCCTCTTAAATTAGGAAGTCAATCCCGACGTTTAAGGAAGCCAGAGTCCTACTCGGGCGTGAGTCCACGTCCGGTACGACCCTGGGAACCCCCTATATAAGGATCAGCAATCCCATATGGGAGGACAGGTCGCAATAGATCAAGTCAGAGCCAGAAGTCAATCTAGGTCAAGTCAGGAGGCGAAGTTCTAGAAGACCCGCAGTCTCGAGGGAGTCGAGCCCGGAGGATTAGCTAGGATTAGTCTACGACCAGGCCTAGGATAGCCACCAACATACTCCCCCTTTGTAAAGCGTGTTCCCGATCAATATATAGCAACAGGACGTAGGGTTATTATCCTGAGGGAGGCCCGAACCTATATAAAAACGGCTGTTCCCTGCTGTCAGAACTCCTGGCGATTGGCCCCTAGAGGTCCCTACCCCCCAGCAATCATCATCTCGCGAGTACCGTAAGATCGCCGGTTTACCAATCGTCGACAGATGGCGCCGACCGTGGGGACTTCTCCGGACCAAGCCGTCCAGGAAGATTCAAAGTCGGCAGGACGCGCAACTAGGCACGATCAGGTCCCAGCGCCGTTCGCACAGCCCTCCTCGGCCTCGTCCGAGGAGGAAGTAGCAAGCACGGCAGGAAAACCGATCGCAATCTCGCCCCGTACTGGGTACTCAGACCAGGGTTTTTATGACAACTTTGGCCCTATGGACCCATACCCGGTAACAGATCGAGTAGACTTCGGAGAATACGCCCCTGGAGAGGACTCGGATTGCGAGGCTGACCACTTCAGAACCGAGTGCGCCAGGGCCTTCAGCGGGAAGTTGGTCTTGAACGACGATTCCCCGGCGGCAATGATCAGTCCCATGGCTGGGATTTCTCCCACTAATTCTGATCGTGAGAACGATCAAGACTTTACCCGCGTTGTGTCCGATGAGGACCACGCGATGGAGTACGAGTACACATCGTCCAGTCAAGGACCTCGCATGGTACTCGCGATCAACGATGGTCGAGAAGACCCCGTAGATCCAGATTTGCCCGGGGGCTCACAGCCGCGTAATACGCTGGATACCTCTCACGTGGACGGAGGATTACCCGCTGACGGGGAAAGAACTCCTCGTCGGAACGGAGATTTACCCGCTGCTGGAGAGAGATCTCCCCCGGGAACGAGGGAGTACGTGTCCCGAACTGCTCGAAGACTGGCGGAAGTGCGCAATCTGCTGTCACAGCCTCCCGTGGCGGATTTATCGACACCCGCGGGTATGCAGTGGCTGCAACGGCTGAGGGCTGACCTCCAAGAGGCTCAGAACCAGGCCGAGTCTCCTCAAGCCCAATCGATGACCCGTAGCTCTACTCGGGTGAACACCTCATCTAATACAGACCCTCGAGTAGTTCTCGCGATCCATGACGATCGAGAAAGATCTCGAAGACCCGGATCAGCATGGGGGCTCACAACACCGGAGCCCGACAAGATCGTTCAGCAAGACCACCGCAACTACGAGCGACGACTTCGGAAAATACCCCCTCCAAGTCGGAGAGCAGGTTCTACGGCTAGTTCGGAACCGGGGCAAAAATGGCTTTATCCTCAGCAGGACAACGGCTCCACAGGAGAAGTCGCCCGATCCAGGTCGCTCGAGTCAGCAGGAGAGAGATAGTCGAGTCTCCTTAGAGAGTTCCTCGTGCAAGCACCTTCGGTAAGATCGCGCAGTCATCACCCCTCCGACCGCCAGTCCGTCTCAGGTTGCGCCAGCTCCAACCTCAAGTCGTCAAGCTATGAACAAGCCGATGATAAGACGCTCCGGGCGCCGTCGCCTAGCACGCGCACTCGGCAAGCTTTTTCGGCGGGTCACGACAAGAGCACGAGAGTTTCTGGAGCAACCAACGACAACTCGAGAGGAGGAGGTGATGTTTTTGCTTCTAGTTTTTCCTAGCAGTTTTTTCTTATAGTAACTTATAAATGATACTTCAGTCAGTTCACAGTTTTTTAAATATCAAGTTCCTAGTTCGATATTTATTTTTTCAGACTGCCTATCCGAGAAACTTCTCGAATAAGACAGTCGGGGGCTGGATAAATATGTGGCATCAAGCGAAAAACCGGCGTACACATGCGCGTACCGACAATCCAACCTAAGCAAAGGGAAAAGGGTTCTGCGCTGCGACCGTCTGGGATGAGAGGAAAGCCCCTTAACGTGTCTATAGGTGACAGGGGAAGCCACTAAGCCCCCCACCTGACTAGACCTAAGGCCTGGCCGACCAAACTCCCCGGCTCCCGCAGCAAAGTTCCCCGACTCCGAGCAAGGGAAGAAGAGAAGGTACAAGTATGACTAGGCCAACAAAATCGTACGCTTACCGGCCACCCCGACTACTTTGAACAGAAGGCGTCCCGGATAGAGTGCAATGTCATCAGAGCAAGGTTTACGAGAGGTTCACTAACTAGCGTCCAAAACCCCTTCGACAAGGGAACACAGGTTGCTGCTATGGCTATGACAGACTGTACGAAGACCCCTTATCGTGTTTACTGATGACGAGGAGCCTCTGAGACCTCCATCCGACTAAACCTAAGGCCTGGTCGATCACAGTCAGCGGCATACGGCGCAACTCGTAAGCCTAAGTCAAGGAAGGTGGACGCGAAGTTCGGCTAAATCCTCGAGAACCTTTGCATCTGACAACATTCACAGTGCAGTTATTTTAAAAAATGATCAACTTTCAGAAAACAAAACACACAGATTAAGCACAGTTACTAATCAAAAAGTGTTAAGTCAGTTTAGCAGGCTATCTGCATTCAGCCATTCGAGACCTCTTCGCCTCGAAATCGGTTCCCCGCTCCTCCTCCGACTGGACCAATCGCTCCTCTAGGTCCCGGACAAAGCGAGCAAAAAGGCAAAAGGTTAGTTTTAGTAAAAGCAAATTACGACTAACGTTTTCAGTTGTTGATTATATCTAGAAGCGCCGCGACCATGGGCTAGACCTTCGCCCAAGTCGGACAACAGGCGTCTTGAGCTAGGGGCTCAATGAACTCCACAGCCGACTAGCCCCATGCTGGAACTAACTTCCCCAGCCGAAGAATGCCTGCAGTATGCACTGCGGATTGACTTCCCGGCCACGAATAACGTGGCCGAGCATGAGGGTTTGCTTGCCGGTCTCTGAGTCGTTTCCGCACTTGGTATCCGCCGCCTACTCGTGAGTAGGGACTCACAACTGGTAGTGAGACAAGTGTCCAAGGAATGTCAGAACTTAGACCAGAACATGGCAGCTAACTGGCAGAGGTGAGGAAGCCGGAGAAGAAATTCATCGGGCTCAGAGTACGGTACATCCTAAGAAAGGATAACTGCCGAGCCGATAGTCTTGCCTGCCTGGCGTCCTCATGATCTCTATGTCCACCCGGGACCTTTGCAAAAAGGATTTCGACGCTGTCCATTGCTTCTAACGAACCTGTGGACGAAGGAATGGCCACCCTCAAAACAGAGCACCATTCAAGGACGTCACCAGGTATTGACGCTCCAAGGAGAGTAGCGGGTCGGCTCGTTGCTCCCCTCGGTCTTGAGGATTCGTGGATAGAAACCATCTGCATGTACCTTCTCGATCGAACTACGCCTGAGGATGATACGCTTTCCGAGAAAATTGCCCGGCGCGCCAGGATGTATTCCCTGGTCGATGGGGCCCTCTACCGACGAGGGGCTCACGGAGTGCTCATGCGGTGTATCCCTCAGATGCAGGGTATAAGATTACTCGAAGAGATCCATGGAGGGGTGTGCGGGGCACATGCATCTTTCCAAATCCTGGTCGGAAAGGCCTTTAGACAAGGATTCTATTGGCCGACAGCCCTACATGACGCGAGCGAGTTAGTGAAGCGATGCCGTCAGTGTCAATTTCACGGTAGACGCATTCACCAGCCCGCTCAAGCATTGCAGACGATTCCCTTGTCGTGGCCCTTCATGACACGGGGCTTGGGTATTCTGGGGCCCTTCCCGGTCTCGCTCGGGGGCTACAAGTTCCTGTTCGTCGCAATTGACAAGCGCGCTGCGGTTTCGCTAATGTCAGCGGTACAGTGGCACAGAAAAATGAGAGATTCTTCATCACCACGCGAAAATTCCGCCATGACGGTTCGGTTTCCTAGAAATCTTCCAGGCGGATGCGTGTCCGTGATCAATGGATCGGATTAAATCAAAAGATGCTTCGCGGGCAAGCCAGCCCAGAAAAATGCCTTGGACTACTCGGAGGTTTATCCCGACCAAGGATATCACGACTACCCGGTAGAGATATTACCTACTCGGGAACGTAGTCAGCAAAAGTACTCGAAGTCGCCTACTCGGAGCTGCTTCCCGACAAGGGCAGATTCCCAACAGAACCATCATGACCTCACTTCACGTACTGATGGGGGGCTTGATGATGAATAGTATGGTATCCCGCATATTAGGGGTGTCCGTGTACAGTTCCGCAGGACTTTAGGAAGGTACAGCGTACCTGGTAAGGATCCCTGGACGACAAGGTAACCCCTCTAAGGAAGGGAAGACTCCTCTTAAATTAGGAAGTCAATCCCGACGTTTAAGGAAGCCAGAGTCCTACTCGGGCGTGAGTCCACGTCCGGTACGACCCTGGGAACCCCCTATATAAGGATCAGCAATCCCATAGGGGAGGACAGGTCGCAATAGATCAAGTCAGAGCCAGAAGTCAATCTAGGTCAAGTCAGGAGGCGAAGTTCTAGAAGACCCGCAGTCTCGAGGGAGTCGAGCCCGGAGGATTAGTTAGGATTAGTCTACAACCAGGCCTAGGATAGCCACCAACATACTCCCTCTTTGTAAAGCGTGTTCCCGATCAATATATAGCAACACGACGTAGGGTTATTATCCTGAGGGAGGCCCGAACCTGTATAAAAACGGCTGTTCCCTGCTGTCAGAACTCCTGGCGATTGGCCCCTAGAGGTCCCTACCCCCCAGCAATCATCATCTCGCGAGTACCGTAAGATCGCCGGTTTACCAATCGTCGATAAAACTGTACATACACCACGGGTCGACCATATATGTAGGCCCCTGGAGTACTCACAAGGCGCATGTACCCAGCCCATGATACATTGCCAGTCACCTTGTGTAGCTGCCATAAGGGGACTGATGACCCGTCCTCCCAACTGCTACATGTGACTGCTTCAGTGACTAGTTTTTTGCGAGCTATGTTCCGATCAAACTCGCGGCGTATGCACCTCCTCAGGTCCAACATATTAATCTCCTCCAAACCATCTATATGTGCAACCTTGTACTCGCATTGGGACAAGCTGAGCCCGCAAGGCCCGTCGGGTATTATATTCGGCCCCGTAGAACACTAACAGTTCATTCATTGTACCTACGTACATACCAAACCAAAATTTGAATTACATATAAACATTATTTTTTTATCAATTTAACTCTAGCTAAAATAGTGTATATTTAATATTAGTTTCTCTTATCTTCTCATTTTACCAGCATAAACTAATTTTACCAGCATAATCTAATTTAGTAACAGTAAAATCCTCAGCCATGGCTAACAATTTTTTTTTCACGTACTCATTTTTTTTCACAATTAGTCTGTACAGTACTTACATTATGCTAGTTTCTATCAAATAAGTTTAACTTCAACGTCTTTCATAGGTATGTACCCAAACCATAATATAGAATAATAATGTCGTTTGTCGGACTTAAATGGCTAAACGTGATGTCACTTAACTAACATTAAGCTAATCAACCAACTAATCACAGAATTTCATGCAACATGAATTTACCTTTTCTGGAAGAATACCACAAGATGTACATGTTGTTTAACCTCTGCACGAGCTAATTTTACTCCTAAAGCTTGAAATTTTACTGCAAATCTCCATCTCGTTCCCATTTACATGGAACCACGTTTCAGTGCTACATTAAATAAAATAAGAAGCTAAATTTACAAATCCTTGAGACAACTGCGGTGTCTGCATGCATGGAATAACAATAAACTAGACCAAGATAACTAAAGTCTTAACATTATCATTTATCTAATTGCAGCCTAACTAAAAAATATAATAACGTCTTGCATGTAAAAGAAATTAACCTTCATGTCTAGGTCTCGACTTGATCTTTAATTTCTTCAACTACTCGGATGGCTAATTTTGCTCTTTTTAGCTTCAAATTCCATTGCAAAACTCCATCTCGTACTTGTCTAAGTGCAGGGAGACGAGTTTCAGTGCACATTAAATACGAAGCTAAATTTATAAATTCTCAAGAGAACTGCATCTTATGCATGCATGAAATAACAGTCAAGTTCATAACTAAAGTCAATATTATCATTTATCTAATTTCAGTCTAACTAAAAAATATGATAACATCTTGCATGTAGAAGAAATTTCCCTTGTAAGCTACGTCTCGACTTGATCTTCAATTTTTTTTACTACTCGGATAGCTGATTTTGATCTTTTTTGCTTCAAAATTAGTGGTTCATACTCTTATGCTCATTAGATTAGAAGGCAGAGAGAGTACGCAGAGTTAGAGAGTGAGAGCAAAGCTAGACAGAGAGGAAAGTGAGAAGACACGAGCTCAATGTAAAGAGAGAATAGGATCTCTCTCGCGTAAGAAAAGGAGAAAGCAACAAAAAATTGACAATTGAATGGACAGTGGTGTCCCGTCCGGTTTGCACAGTGAAAAGCAAAACAAAAAATTGACAGTGGTCCCTTCTGGTCTGCACACCGAAAAGAAAAAGCGCAGCTGTCCCGTTGCACAGCGAAAAAGCAGAGAAAAGAAAAAAGGCCGGCTCGTCGCGGGCCATACGCGCGACCTGGGTTGGTCGCAGGCCTCAGGTGCAAGCCGGTCCAGTCGTCGCGGGCCGTGGTCACGAGTCCGCAGTGCACACGACCTCCTCCTCCTGGGCTGGTCGCGGGCCCCAGGCGCGATCCGGCCTCGCCTGGCGCAGCTCGCGGGTCAGGAGCGCGGCGACGGGCTGAGTTCGCGATCGCGTCACCTCGCGGTCCAGACGCGCAATCCCGTTTCGTCGCGGTCCAGCTGTGCGATTTTGCCACGTGTCACTTGCGCGTTGCATCGCGGGGACAATCTCGCCGTTGGTTCCGGGCAGGGGCTATTCCCGGTATTACAACTCGCCCGGGGCTTATTTTGCCTTTTTTTCCCAATATAGATAGACGCCACGTGTCATTTATCGTACAATAGAGCTAAAAAACTATCATATCGCGCCTCACACGCGCGATACATGTGACTCCTACCAAACTGGCCACGATGTGGCATCTATCGCGCAACTGAACAGCAAAAGGTCGCTGTCGCACATGGACAGCGCCATAGGGTAGCAGGCCGGGAAAAATGCCACATTTGGCTATCTGACTCCGGCCAATGCCAAAATTGGCTGGCGCGCTGAGGCAGAGACAAAAATGTCACCGCGACGCACGAGATTTTGACACGTGGCACGTGTCGGTTTGGGCGAGCGCGAAGCACCGAAGCGTCGCTCCGACCGAACGCGACGACACGCGTCGAGCTGCGAACACGCGGAGCCCGCGACAAATTTTAAAAAATACACCGTCGCTTCGGCCGGCCGTGACACAGGCCGAAATTAAAAAAATTCTGAGAACTATACGTGACATTCCCCAATTTTTAAAAATTACTTATATGTTCCAAAAAAATCTAAAAAATTCACACCGGTTTATAATGGAATGAAGTATACACAGCTAAATTTTCGTAAAATAATATGACTATTTGTGACCTATGTAAAAAAAATCAAATCAAATAAAAAAACGTCGCGCTGCACTACCGCGATAGTGCTGCTACAGTGTACGTGTCGCGGTACTGTACCGCGACACGTACACTGTAGCTTTTTTTTGGTTTTATTTGATTTGATTTTTTTTACACAGGTCACAAATATTCATATTATTTTACGAAAATTTAGTTGTGCATACTTCATTCCTTTATAAACCGGTGTGAATTTTTTCAGATTTTTTTTAGAACATATAAGTAATTTTCAAAAATCAGGGAATGTCACGTATAGTTCTCAGAATTTTTTGATTTTGGCCTGTGTCACGGCCGGCCAAAGCGACGGTGCATTTTTTTTTAAATTTGTCGCGGGCTCCGCGTGTTCGCAGCTCGACACGTGTCGTCGCGTTCGGTCGGAGCGACGCTCGACCGTCGCGTTTGGTCGGAGCGACACTCCGGTGCGTCGCGCTCGCCCAAACAGACACGTGTCACGCGTCAAAATCTCGTGCGTCACGGTGATATTTTTATCTCTGCCTCAGCGGACCAGCTAATTTTGACATTGACCGGAATTAGATAGTCAAATGTGGCATTTTCCCAGCAGGCCGCGTAAATTTATCAATGATTGTCAGCTCTATTCATGTTGTGATCTTGCAAGTGTATGTCGATGCATTTATTAATTTGATTAATCAATATCACTTGTAGTACAGAGAGGATTCCCCGGAGTATTATCCAATATGTGTCTATCTTGTAAGCTGGGCGTGCATGCACCCTTTTTGACAGAAAAAAGTTAAAGAATCAGTTGATATGACGAGACGTGATTGCTGAGAACTATTTATCTCACGGTCTAACAATGCAGGGTGCATATCGACCAGTGCTTAAAAAGAGAGAGTAGTATTGCGTCTCAAAAAAATATGTGACTTGCAATGTAGAGTGCTTCATATAGGTGCTTAAATTGTTTTAATATTTGTATAGCATCTACTCTGTCACCTGTGTCACCCTAAGCACCAGCCTAGCACTGAAAGCTAAACTTTACTTCCGTCGCCCTTCCTAAACACCTGTGCAAACCGATTCTTACAAAACAAACCACATTTTTTTAAGACATTTCTCTAAGCACCTGCGTTGTACAGGACCTTACCCTATCGCGTTGTATTGTGCTTAAATGCCCAATTGCGGCCAGCTTTGCGGACCCCACGTGCACGCGATAGGATAGCTTTATGGATCCATTGCGTGATAAGTGACACGTTCACTTATCCGTGTTGTTGTGGAATAAAATTTATCTTTACTAATTGCTAAAAGCACACAACAGGGAGCTAAAACAACAAAATTGTCCAGATTGTCACCACCCTGGATTCTTTCTCCAAGAAGGCCAAACAGGTTAGTCTGTGTCCATCTATATGCGTGAAAAGCATCAAGGTATCTGTACCTATCACTCATATATTGGCTACCACGTTCCTTTTATCTAGTAGCGCCTCCAGCGGAAGAGTAGTTTGCTTTGTAATCACTGAGGGAAAGGAGCCCCCTCTTCTAATTAGAGATCTCATTTTTATAATTAACACACTCTATTTCTTCCGAATGAATAGCATGTCGGTTCTTAAAAAAGAAATTGGTTAGTACAATATCAGCTATAGGATACGGAACGAAATAACATGCCAGAAACATAGAAGCAACATGGTACATTTGTAGCTCTTATTTTTCATAGCTGCTAAACCATGAGAAACTCACGATTCTCGTATAAAAAAAGAAACAATAAACAGAGAGGCCTCTCCAGTCTCCAAGAATCAATTTTGACCAAACTAAAGATTCTGGTGTCTGCCTGTGACTGTACGTAGCAACTGCCCTGCTTCCTGATATTATCATCATCGCTTTTCCTTCAGAAAAATGATTCAAAGCAAAGCAGACACAATGGTAGGCAGAAGACTAGGTAGTCCTAATATATTCTGCTCCTGATCCGCATGCTCTGAAAATACTACTCGTCCTTATATTGTTAGAGAAAAAAATGGATAACGGAATCTTCCGCACCGGTCGTGAACATGCCCTGCTTGTCCTACCCCGGCACCAACCAGTTTTCGGCACAACCGACCGAGATTACATTTACATGTGCAACGCAGAAACCACCAACCCATCATCCTTGCATGATTCAACGGCTTCACAAGTCGTCACCGCAGGGGACCGATCGAGCGATTCCATATTTGTTTGACAAGAGAAATCTACTATTTTTCTCAAGTTGGGAACAAATTCCATCTTCGAGGTTCACAACCACGGGTCATGGTTATAATGCAAGAAAAATCATGGAAAAATATTATGGACTAGGCAGCGCGTCCTTGTGTGGTCTACGTAGAGGATAAACCTTTGGGTGGATTGTGATTATTTGTTTTGTTTCTGCCTTAAATACAAACTAATTACGACGACACATAAACGAAAAGTTGTAGACGGCTCAATCAATCTCAAACTTTGAAAAGTTGTCGACAGCTAAATCAATCAAATAAGCTCGATCGAAGAAACACCTACCACCAGGAAGAGAAAACAGGAAGATCATAATGTATATATTTACAGTGTATCTGAAACGTAGGGCAGTCATCAAGGCTATCCATTTTGTACTAAAGACATGAACTAAATTGTATATCACACATATAACACAACTAACGTAGTAGGAGATTTAGAGGCAGCCATTAGCAGAAAAAAAACTTGAGTCATCTGCAAATGTTTGCAGTACACAGTTAGTATCCATATAAATAGACTGGTCGTGCATATGAAAGATGAAGTGCAAAATGAAACAACAATACCATACCTGAATGTCCTGGGCCTGTGAAGTAGGAAACAAATAGTACTAGAAGTGGTAAAGTTGAAAAGCAAAAACTGGTCATAATGGATAGATCTCTGAACCTAACAGACCTATCCTGTGTACATTTTAGCACCCGCAGATGTTAGCACTGCATTGCTCTATAAGAACATAAAACGGATGTCAATTCAAGCGGGAAAATAGTGGATGAAAAATTACAGAGATATCAAGAGGCATATTAACCACTTGTGTCAAAGTTAACGAAAACGGATTAGCCCACAGAACATGTTAATTTTCTATTGTATACATTGCAGTGGACAAAAGCCAAATATTTTATGTTAGCGCATAAGGAAACCAGGTACTGTATAAATTGCAGTGGACAAAAGTCCATGAATTAAAGATAGCAAGATGGTCAGTGGAGAAGATACAATCTATGAACCAACAGACCGGAAATGTCTAAACATGGGAGGTTTCAATTTATGGAAGATAAAAGAGAAGAGGCAAACCTAACTGACACGATACTAAAAGGACTTGCTTCACGTAATGACACCTGAGATTGGTGTGTATTAGTTGACCTCCTCGTTGGATTGCTGCGTGAAATAGAAAAGTGGTTTAGTTACAAAGGGAAGTACCATGCCGTGAAGAAAAGAAAATAAGAAACTACAACAGGAATAAATCTGATCAAGAATTCATAATATTTAGAACATACATTCTCTAAGAATTACAGAATTGGTGGAGTTTAGTCAAACATAACTAATCTAGCATGTTGGCTTGAATAGCTAATATGGAGTAATTGGGGATTACTGGAAGCACAAATGGAGGAATTGAACGCGAAAAGAATTGGACCTCTGTCTCTCTCTCTCTCTCTCTCCTTTTACTTTCTTTCCCCTGGGCTTTCACACCTTCTGCCCACCGTCGCCGTTTTGACAGCGGTCACCGTTGGCTTACATTGGCGTGAACCCGAACACAACATCTCTAGCACTGAATGCAAAACCACCTTCCAAATATCTGCATAATGATGGCCGCTGCATCAAATGGTACGCTTTAAGAACAATAAATTCCGTTTGACTTTTTGCCATTTCAGTCCATTGATCATGTCCCGGAACTAAACGGTGAATCTGTTTCTAAATAACCTAGGCCAAGCACTCCAGAACCAGCTTAGTAATTTAAGCTCCATCACCATACAATCTGTTCTAGTTGAATGACAGCACCAGTTCGCTCAAAAATGAACATATGCAACCTAAGATTCTAGCTGCAGTTCATTGGCCATGTTGCTAAACTGTGAACTAATTTTCTGAATAATTTATCCTGAACCAACTTAATAATTTAACATACACCACCTGAACCAATTCTTGTGCCTACCTATATGAACTTAATAATTTCAGAACAAAAGATGAACAAAAGCTGGATGGCATGTAGTAAAATGCCAAGGAAAAGCACGCACAGACCTCTTTTCTACAACACATCGACCCGGTGTAGCTCGCCACCACCTGGATCCACATCACCATGAAACTCCAGGGACATGTTTTCACACTGCGGAGGGTAGAAGGTGGCAGCGTTGGAACATGGCTAGGAGTGGAGGCGGTTGGCACAATGCGGTGCCACGAAGGCGATGTCGAGCGGCAGCGGTGTCGCTTCAGGCTATCACAGCCACTGCTGGCTCATGCACGCCACCGACCGGGACTGCAAACAAAGCAGCAGCGATGCTCGTGGGGGGAGAGAAGGTGGTGCTTTCCGCAAGAAGCGCGACACCATGGCCACTACCTAGCTGACCACCAAACCATTTGATCTGCCACGTCAGTCGCTGGGTTCCACTGTCCCCACGCGCTGCCAACCTCCCGAGAACCCACCGGAGAAGGGCGCGTCGCCCGGGAGAAGAGGGGAAAGGTGAAGGGAGATTAGGAGAGGGACGGGCAGTAAAGAAGAGTGGGAAGGTGAAAGTACATCTAGGCTATCTAAGTGGGTTTTAATGATTAATAATAAAATAATTAAGGAACTAATATTTGCATCAAGTGTGATAAGGTGTTTAGTCTAAAACGTAGTGTTGAAACCAGCATTGACGACCACTAAAAATTTCTAAGAAAAGATGACTCGAAGAAACAAAGATTAATGATAATTTTCTAGTTTTTTTGGTGGTTCAAGGAATTATATTGAGTTTAGTAAAAACCGCACAATTAAGGGGGTTGAAATCTGGAAGCGGTGAGCATGCATTGCTAATAGCTAGGAATCAATTTCACATTTAGAGAGGCCTTTAAAATATCTTAAGTCCTTCTATTTTGGAAACTGAAGTTGCTAGATCTTTTTGGAGTCTTCGAGCTGCCAAACTGATGGAAGCATATTATTCTTGGAAATTGATGTCTCCTAGACGGCTAGGAGTGTCTTGGGAGCTTTCAAGGACCGTGAAGCACCCTAAAGAGTTTGTGAGGGTCCAAAAATTGCCTACTACAACGTGAAGAGTTGCCATAAGAGAAGAGAAGCTTCGCATCGGGAAGCTTCTTGATGAAAAATCATGATTCGGCGCCGACTTTGATCATTGGATCAAGCTTCCTTAATGGAGACGTAGAGCCTCGCCAAAAGCTCAAATTTCGACAACAAATCTTATGTCTCCTATGTGGTTTTTTCCTTGCACTTCTCTATACGTGTTTTTTTTATCACTAGCATGCTAGATTGGCCTGCTTAGTGTTTTAGACGCTTCCTCGTCTTGCTTCTACTTTGCTTGTTTGCGCTACTAAGCGATCTGCCGAAGCTGTGGGCATACTTGTGTAGAAAGTATTGTTGGGTCATATTTTTATTAATCTCCTATTCACCCTTTCTAGTCGATACCCTAGGTGCTTTCAAAGGAAGAGGGCCAGTGGTGCACCTCAGCCTGGAGTGATGGCTCACGTTCGAGTGATGGAGGTAGGGAGGAGAGGAAGGGTCTAAGGTTTGATTTGTGTTGGCCTCTCTTTTACCCTTCCTCTCAGCACATCTCAGCCTTTCATCTTTTCACCATAGGGATCTAAAGGACGAAAAGATTCTATCAACTCAGAGCGCTAAGGAGGAGCCTTCATGCACCTATTACCTTTTAGTAACATCTAGAGGAAAAATTAGGGAAGCAATGCTATGATAACATTAAAAGGAATTTCTAATAACCATTCGAGTGTTTCTTTCACTTTGAGAACACCCAAATTTTCATGTATATAATTTTTCTATTACAGGTAAAGAATAAGGATACATAATCCATTAAATAAAAATCTATGTGCTTAGATTTCAAGTGATCTATCAAAAAAGCACTCAAGTGCCTAGACACTTCCAACATTAAATTAGGACATAAAAGCAAACATTAAAATGTGAGGAAATAAGAAACCATAAAATTATCGAACCTACCATGCATGCTTCGGAGGTAGGCATGGCATTGGGCCCCATTTTCCGCCCCCGTGAGGAATTTCTCTAATGAAATGGAGGTGTTTTAGGCCCCCTTCTTTTCGGCTTCTTGGGTGGCTTATGGCCCCAGGAAGCTACAAGCCGAAAAGAAGGGATGGCTATGGGTTTAAGCCCCTCTAAAATCTCATTGGTACCAGGAAGCTGGGTAGAGCCGGCTTCCTAAGCTTATGGCTCTATTTGATTTGAAAATACCCTCCGAGTTTGAGAAGAAATTACCAAAGGATGCCACCGCGTGCCCTCACCTTGCCCCATAGTCCTGACCGCAGTCTCCCCACCCCCGCACCCGCGCCCGCTCTCCGTGCCCTCGTCCTCTCTCTCTCCCAAGATGCCATCCCCCGCCACCAGCACCCCCGCCGCCGGCGGCCACCTCCAACCCCGCGGCAACCGCCCGCCTCCTCCCCCGTCACAACCCCAATCCTCTCTATGCCCAAGATGCCAGTCCCTGCCCCGGCGTTCCCGCCGCTAGCCCCTGCCTCTACCCCCATGTGCAACCGTCCTCCTCCTCCCTAGCGCAACCGGCCGCCAGTCTCGAGCTTGCCCCACCATCGACAAGGCGCCCAGATCTAGCTGCCTCCGCCCAATCTCCCGCCGGTGCCGAGGTCGCCCGCCTCCGCCCAAACCTCCCGTCGGTGCCGAGCTTGGTTGCCTCCAACCTCGCCAGCCACCTCCTGCAATGAGTACATAAGAACTTAACATTTATCTACTTTTTAAATGCTTCATCTTTACTAGCACTTGTTATAACAAATATTCATGATGCAAGTGATGTGTTCCTAGAGCTGGGAAAGATTTTGAAGTACAATGTATTCATAATTTGAAGACGAACATGACAGTTGATTGAATCGTGCAGATTCTGAAGGGGAAGAGGAACATGATAATTAATTGATCTATTTCTGCTGTCATGTGGGCATTGTGCAATTCTGTAAACCTAGGCCAAATTGATTTGTGTTTGCAAGTATGATTAGATGTGTATGAATTGGGTTTCCTTGTTTCCTTGTGTATGCTAAAATTTGATATTTGTGTATGCCACCCCTATCAGTGAATGTGTATGATTGATGATATCCAATTTTTTCTAGTTGTGTTTCTAGTGGCCATTGGTTGATACATGGATTGTATGTGTTTGCATTCAAATTAGAATGTATATAGCAGTGAGGCTCAAGAATGTATATAGCAGTGAGGCTCATCTATGTATGTCAATTTTTGTTTAATTGTTAGGCTGTGTATGTATAACATAGCTATTATGACCTTAGCCCTATTAGAATGTGCTTTAATTTGTGTGAAGTGCATTGAGACTTCTAAAGTTGACTTCTGGAATACTAAGATTTCAATGCTCCAGACAAATGGCTTGTGATGGATGATGCATGTGTACAAATTTATGTGATTTTTATGTTCAAAATTTATTTCCTAGTTGAATTGTGGTCAAAGATAGTTCAAAAGAATGATAATTATCAATTACATGCTAAAACAGTTTAAAAGAACGATATTAACCATTAAATAGAGCATAATTAATTTTAAGAGTATTAGAGACATCACACAGTTCATCATAGGAAATAAGCTCACATCTTAGAAGGTAAAAAGAAGAAAATTAGAGTTTTTAAGGACTTCTTTCCATCTAAACTTTTATAGACAATTAAGTTTAAACTAATTTATACACAGGTCTAAACTGAAAAGAGGTGGCTTATCTTTTATAGGGACACTGATGGGACAAATCTAGCTGACATTCTGCGATTCCCTATCCCTGACTCCTGCAGGCCTCGTAAAAATACCTTTACCCGTGTGTCCATGCGTTATATGAATATATGATATATGATATATATATATATATGTGTGTAATATATGCTACCTACGTGAATACGCGGATCTTTGCAATATTGTTGTCATTATGCTTTAACTTGGTCAGAAATTGAAATTTGCGTGTTTCTATGTAAATTAAGCGTGGGGTGTCCGTGGGCATGGGTCCTCGCAGGCCCCGTTTCCTCCGCATCGTGGGTAATGTACCCTTTGACATCCCTGCTCGGAGATATGGGGCTAAACACGACCTCACCACAGGGCGCAGCCTTGACTTAGCCGGGCACTCAGGGTCTCAGGCGTCACGGTAGGGCCGATGCTCTGACGCACGCCGAGCGCGGCTACAACTGACATACCACAGTAGTTGACTTGACTTGGTGATAGCACTTTTGTCATCGGCTCTGTAGCAACAAAGGCGCGACGATCAGCCGTCCGTTCCACCCGCCCGATGACGTGTCGGCATTTCCGCTGGTGGGCAGCTGCTACGCTACCGCAGTCGCCGCTCCCGCGGCATACACGTTCACACCGAACAATCTTCCCTAGACAGTACCCATCAGTTAATCACATCCGTTCATGTTCTCCAGTAAACCAGATATACTCCCCTACATCTACACAAATATAAAACTCCCAAACAAGTAATTCGTAGATGTGAACTCTTCTCGTGTTCACAACAGAGACTTGCTCAGAACAAAAAAAAATACAGCTATTGGTAAAGGATGTAATGTAACTTTAATCGAGATAAAACTCTCAGATCCAAAAAAAAATCATCATCTTTTCTTACGAGAAAATGAGGCGGGGTCTATTTACAGAGGAAATCCTCCTCGCCAAAAGGCTAAAAGAAAAGGAAAGAGGAAAATCTAGTAGTTACTGTTAATTGGCTAATCCATTGTACAGAGATGTACAGCCAGAAGTCAAACAGCTGCCTACCAAAGCAACCAAACACTAACGGCACAGCCAAGCAAGAAGAAAACCAAGAACCAAGCAAGAAAACTAAGCAATAGCAGGGCACCACCACTTTTTCAACTCTAATCGATTTCTGTAACTAGTCGAGCACGGCGGCCGGCCGGTGACTGGCCGGCGTTGGCTGGTCAGTCAGTAGGAGTAGGCGGTCCTGTGCACGGAGCGGTCGCGGAGCATGCCGCGGTAGAGCGCCTCCCTGTTCGCCGGCATGATCCGGTGGTCCGCCTCCGCGGCGCTCCCCCTGCACGTCGGCTCGGCAGTCGGAAGCGAGGGCGTCCTGGCCGCGCCCTCATTGTCGACGACGCCCTCCGCGAAGCGCACCCGCTTCTCCCCCTTCCGCCGCGGCTTCCCCCTGCGCCCCCGCTTCTCTGTTACCCAAAGAAATCCAAGGAAGCTCCGTCAGAAATTAGGGTCCCGTCCCATGGACACCAGAAAGAAGAATCGTGGAAAACAAGAACCGTCGGGGGATCAGCTGCCTACCTGGGGAGGAGAGGCAGGGGCGGAGGGACGACGAGGAGTAGGAGGAAGCGTCGGCGTCGGTGGGCCTGGCGAAGCGGCGGAGGGAGAAGATAACGAGGGAGCCGGAGAGCGCCATGGCGGTGGCGGCCGCGAGCGCGATCGATGACGACGAGGAGGAGGACATGGTGGTGGTGGCGCGGTGGGTGGTGGGACGCTGGAGGTTGGCAGGTGGTGGGTTCTCGTTCTTGACTAGCTCCTCGGTCGAGTCCTGGTTGGCTTGGGTTTGGTGGCCTTGGTGGTTTGGTTGGGAACGCGGGGGGGTGGGGTGAGTGACCGGTGGCAGTGCTATATAATAGGAGTCGGAGCAGTGGTGTATGGACTCCGCACAGCGACCGGCTTTTATCTCGGTTTCGAATTCACACGGCGGCTTATCATTTTCCTTCCTCTGTAGGAGCCGCGCGGATATACGATTAAATTACTGATATGTCCGTCCAGAAAAAGATAAGAGTCTAGGCGTCGGACGTCCGATGTGTCTGATTTAAAATACAATCGGATGTTTCGACCAGATCACCTACGATTTCCCCTCCACCATCTACTCGAAAATCTCCCTCTCGCGCCCCCCACACGCGTGCTCCCGCACCCTGCCGTTCATACCCTCTCACGTCCTTCCTCATCATCAAATTCCTCTCCGTTTCTGGTACTATTTTCCACTGCCTCTCCTACCACCGCATCATCTTTCTCTCACTTCCTCACCTCACTCCATCCTCTCAGTTAGCAAAACACTGGTTGTGTTGGTTGCCAAAAAAAGTGAACAAAAGCACTGAATTATCTGACAATGTTATGATAAAACACATGTGAAAACATACATCGACATTTAAAAATACATTGTTGCAACATTGACAAATACAACGCTGCAACATCGATGAAAACAAAGCTACAACATTTGGGAGGGTAAATTGGTGCAAAACCACAAATAGCAAAATGCAGCATTGGTGATTCCTTTAGTGGAACACATTGGAATGAAGCACCATAGCATACAAAAATATATTGGTGCAACAATTGGAGCCAACACACTGCAACATTCTAATATTTAGTGGTGTAGCATCTAAAATTCTTTGTGCAACGAAGCAGACAATCGCAATGCAACATCGAACATCATCATCACAAACCAAAAAATCCCTCCAAACTCATCTCCAGGTCTGAACAAACCCCAAGCCTACTCCTCACTTGAGCTCGTCAAGGCCTCCTCCTAGGCTCACCAAACCGGTCCTCTTACATGAGCTCGTCGGAGTGCTCCTACGCACCAAATCTCCTCGTCCGAGCATCTTTGTCACCGGAGCTAGTCGGAGTGCTCCTGCACAACGAAGCTCCTTGTCAGAGCATCTTTGGTGCATCTTTGGAGATCCGCCGCTTGCTGGAGTTAGACCTCAACCCTAACTGGTGTTGGGTGAGAGCAACATGGAGAGTGATAGAGATAGGGAGGGAGAGATGTGTGGCTTTATCTCATCAGGCTGTCCTGGTGCACGTGATTGTGGGGCCTGCCTTTGATGAATAATTCTAAAGAGAATTCACACCATCTCATGTTGTGCTTGCTGGATGGGTGAGATTTTTTCGATTCTTCTCTCTGTCTGGACGTTTGGGAATAAAGATTTCCCAAAAGATAACGTTCGGGAATAAGAAATAGAACTGGAGGATGTATTTTGCCTGTTAAAGTACAAGCTAAATATCATTATGATGGTATTCAAAAGTACTTTCTTATTTATTCTGATTTTCTAGCTATTAATAAATTATTATTTTTTAGATAATGACTAATAAAGTATTATACATATGGGTTATTTGACACATATCATTAGATTGTGACTGTGATTTTCTAGCTATTAATAGCATATTATTAAAAAATTACGGTCAAAGCTTGAACTTGAACCATCAAAATATGTCTTATATCTCTAAACGGAATGAGTATTGGATAACAACCAATACACATAATACAAAAGACAATATTACCCTCATTCAAGATCTTGTAGGAGTGATCAATTTTTCTACGCATGCATGATTGGATGACTTTGTTGCCATTGAGAAGGTGCATGAGAGTTACTCCAAGCTAGATCATGGTAGTAAATGTCATTGAAAATAGGCATGATTAGAGAAGTGAGAATATATGCAAAGGTGGAGATAGCTGCCCTTTCTTGTATCCTTTTATGTCATTGGAGATGACCCCGAAGATATTTCATATAGTGAGTTGTCTCTATTGTACTTAGTGCTGGTATGGATCTATAATACTTTATGAGAGATGACAATGACGACAAGGTCGTCTCTGGAGTTTCAAATCTCATCCGTGCAACCATCTTTTCTTCTCAGCATCATGTCAACAAAATCATGTGTCAGAGTGAAGAGATGACTTACATCACACTTTTATATATGCTCTAAACTAAAGGGATGGCATAGAATAAAATAATGCTCACATGAGTCTATAGTAGTACATGAAGAGATGGCAACAATATAATGGTGGGGAGGTCGATCGTCTCTAAGCTTTGTGCACAAGACCATCTCGTTCTCTCTCCTTCATGTCAGCAGACGTCTCATAGGTAAAAGTCAAGAGATGACCCACATGATTACTTGACCCATTTAAACATACCCTCAAAATGGTGGGACACTATATAACAAAAAAAATGTTTGTTAGATATACATATGATAATTGACAAAGACTTGGCAACGCTAGAACGGTGACAAGATCGTCTCTAGAGTAACAAATCTCGTGCTTGAGACCATCTCTTTATGAACAAACATTATTATCTCGCATTGTCTTGTCTCCTCCATATCAATAAAAGTCCCATGTAGAGAAACAAAGGGATGACGTAAAGACACATGTAGAGTATTTATGAACATAACTCAAAAGCTAAGACGATTAGAGTTCTAACTACTTAGGAACAAAATCAAAGCTGTATTTGGATATGAAATCTTTGGATTTAGCTCAAGTTTAAACTAACCTAAAAAATTAAGTGGGTTGAAAGTATATTTATGCCCCTAGACTTGTGTTTAGTGGTTTGGTGATTAATGACAACATAATTTGTGGATTAACCATTTCCTTGAGTTTGGAAAATGCATATGGATTAGGTTCCACTCTGCGAGGATGCATCAAGAGGATGAGGCTATGAGCTCGTAAAGCCCATGTTTGATGAGTTGATATATTCATCAAGTTAAGAAGAATATGATCAAGTAAGTTTCACGTAAGGACAAAAGATTTGAAGTAAAGATGAACCTCAAGTAAAGATTTGACGTTGATAAAGCATCATGAGGTGATGACATCAAGTTGATAAGGATGTGATCAAGTTATGTGTCATGTGAGGATATTTGAACTTCAAGTGAAGATTTCATCTTGAGAAAATGGTCATCTTGAGAAAATGGTCAACTAAGTGGGTTCAAGATGTAATTACCAAAGTGAAGTTCATGATAAGAATAAATGTTGACCATGATGAAGTTCATGGTTGAATAAGAGATGGTCAAGATTGAGCTCATGAGATGAGCCATGTGTGATCAAGGCCTTAAAGCATGGAATTCAAGAAAAGAAATAAATATGTGGCCATAAGAGATCATGGTAGAGCTTAAAGGATATGCTAATTATGATCATGTGATCAAGTGAAATTGGTAAGAAATTACAAATTGCACTTTGTGGACTAATCCATTTTCTATGTGCGAGAAAAGAGAGTGTATGATTTAGGTACTACTTGGTGAGATGGCATCAAGAGGATGATCTCACAAAGCTTGAGTGAGGATTGGCATTAGGTGATGATGTTCATTAAGATGCAAGGATCACTACCACAAGCTTAAGTCGACAAGCATTAAGAAGTGATCACAACAAGATGAGCAAGGCAAAGTTCAAGTCAAGTGTCATATGTGAGAGATGCACTTGAAGCTTTCGGTCTATCATGTGTTAATGGACATGTGATGATGGTATTTAAGAGAAGGCCTCCCATAATGGGATTATGGGGGACCAAAATGAAAGATTTCATCAAGCAATGGTGATCAAGGTGAATCCGACTTAGAGTGTGGATGACCGTGTTCATCGAGGCTTAAGTGGAATGCACAAGGAAAATGTATGTCTAAGCTAGGATTTCCTAGTTTGACCGGTCTTAAGGTGTTTTCTCCTCTTCCTTGATCTTGGTTTGAATCTTGTGTAAATCAACTATTCCTTTGTTGGTCCTTGATGACTCGATTGCACCATTGCATCAGGAGAAGAAATTTTTAAATTCGGATCAACTGTTTGTCCTCTAGGCAATTCTTCATTGTGCCAAAATCTAAAATTTTGGAATATCCAAAAATTAAGTCGGAATATTCGAGATTGGGCTCTAGAACCTCCGATTTTGAATCCTGGAAGCTCTGAGTTTGAAGTCAAAACCTCCGAAATTGCCTCCTAGAAATGTGTTTTCAGCTGAGTTCCTTCACTCTTGGAACCTTCAGGATTGGAAGTTGAAACCTCTGACTTGGAAGTCGGAACTTCTGAGTTCTAAGTCAGAACCTCCAGGTTTTCTCTCTATTCGTTGATATAACTATTGGTTTGAATACTGGAACCTTCGAGTTTGTTCTCGGAACCTCTGACTTTCACACAGAAAGTGCATAGTCGTTACTTGTTTTGAGTGCAGAACCTCCAAGTTAGGTTCTAGAACCTTTGAATTTTTGCACAAAAAGTGTGTAACGTCTAGTTATTGAGAGTTGACTATATATAATCCCCTTGGCCAGTTTGAGGAGTATGCTTCCACCTTGAGGAATCATTTGTTGAATCATTCCTATTGCTCTCTTGTACTTAATAGCCTCTAGGGCGTGAGTTGTTCTTGGTGAGGTATGAGAGGAAGTTGTGTATGGTATTGCAGTTGGCGATTGCATCAGTTTGAGCTCTCTGCCTCAATTATGTTCAAGTGGAAGTCCGGGAGTTTGTTACTCTTGGAGGCCACCGTTTCCTAGACGGTTTTGTGGTATTGAGCTCGGTGATCTCTTCAAGAAGATTGTGAAGAGGCCTGATGACTTGTGAGTGGTTGTGGAGTTCACCATATTCAGAGTGGAGGAATGAGCTATCCATAGTGAATGGTTCTTGCTAGAGGCAGGGGTCTCGAGGGAAGAACTCAATTTGAAGGCGACTTGTTCGTTGGAGTAAGCTTCCTGAACGGAGACATAGAATATCGATGGATATCCGAATTTTGAGAACAAATATCGTTTGTGTTCCTTGTCTTCTTTACTTTCTTGCAATCTGACTTGTCATATTATCTTATGTAGAAATTGCTTTGCTTGCTTGTATCCCTAAGATTTTATATCTTGTCTTACACTTAGAGTGTTGGTGCATTTAATTGAGCTTAGACCTTTTATGATTTGATCTTGTAAAAATCTACTTAGTGAAATTCTACATTAAGAATTGGTCTAGATTGTAAAAAATTTTAAAGCGCCTATTTAACCTCTTCTAGACGATATTCTAGGTCCTTTCACATGACTAGCCAAAGGCCAAAGCTGTCATACATACTATCAACAGAGCAATGTGTCGTGGTAGTCATTTCTGTGCCACCAAAAGTGGAGTGGTAATTATGATTTATTCTTGAAAAATGACTTCGTAATTACGTACAACTAGTAATTCTGCACGTGCAATACATGTTTCACAAATATATAATGCACAAACCACATTATCTAAATATCCATCGAAGTACGTCTGTATTGGTCATTGTTGTGAGAGATTTATGGTGATGGAAAAATAGAATAAATAATTATGTGAGGACTAACTCTTCTTAACTCTCTTTTCAATTGCAACTATGAGATAGTTTGTATGGATCCAACTTAATTCGTTAGCCATTAGATTTGATTATATAAATGGTCATGATCTTTTATGTTTCACCAAACACGTAAATTTTATAGTAATAATTATAGAAGTTCATCTGCAATGCCACTAACAGTGGCACGGCAGTCATGGTTCATTATTCAATGTAAGTGAAGACGTGTTTTACATCTTAAAATAGGTTGTAAAAAGGTTCATTTGATAAAATCTCTAAGAGCCAGTATTTTACAAAAATCAGTTCAATTTTCGTAGATTAAGGAAAAAATCTGGCATTTCAACTTTTGATTAAGAGAGAGGATTAAACAATTAATACACTACTTTGCATTTTCTTTTCCTGAAAAAGTCAAACTCAACACCTATAGTTTTCAACAAGCTAATGGAAACACGGAGCGTAAAATAACTCGTTCCGATGTAAAGGAGCATGTTAAATTTTGTAAAGTGTAGAGAGGCGAATTGGTGACGTGCTCCATGTAATATTAGAAGCTTTCGCAGAACTTGCTTTGGAGCTGTAGATTAATATAATTCCGGTAGCATATCATCCGTACGCTAGGATATACTTTCCCTCAGCCTGGACGCTCACGATTCCCTTGAGGCTGACCTTTGCAACTTTTTGACAAGCACAAAACCACCCAATCATAAATTATGTTGTAGTATGAATTGAACAAAGAGATTGGATAGAGTTTGGGCACAACAATTATTGTAATTGATCTCTGATGTTTACATATATATATACAACTTGACAGGACGGCAGTTGATTGATTGAAATAGCAACTGCTAATGGCCGTTGTCTAAATTGATCAACTGTCGTGCCCTTTCCAGGGAGACGTCGGTTCGCAACACTCCCCCTTGATCAATTTCACCTTTGTATATAAAGAACATCTGGAAAACTCCTCTAAAACCCTGTGGGAAAAATATGAGGAGAAATATATATATATTGTATGCCATGAAAAACTCCTTTTAAAACCCAATGGGAAAATAAGGAGAAAATAGTATGGCATATATGAATTCTTATTATTGGATAATATGTCATGGAAAACTCCTTTAAAACCCAGCGGGAAAAATAAGGAGAAAACGATATATCATATATGGCTAGTATTAATATTGCCTCATTAAAAACCTTTTATGAGAAACCATTTAGGAAAAACTCATAAAGAAAAAGAGTACAATATATATGATCTGATGATCATTATCAGGTTATATTTTAGGAGTTTACTCCCCCTGAACCTTGCAAGTCTCGAATTCGTCTCATACCAATCCTATGAACATATTTCTGGAATAAAGATGTTGGTAGGGATTTTGTGAATAAATCTACAAGATTTTCACAAGACTTAGTTTGCAAGATTTCAATTTCCCTTTTTCTGTAATTCACGGGGATAAAATAATTTAGGAGCAATGTACTTTGTAATATTGCTCTTTATATAACCTGATTGCATTTGTGTAATACAAGCAGAATTATCTTCGTAGATAATTGTTGGTGATTCTACGGAACCAATTCCACATGATTGTTGTATGTGGTTAATCATTCTGCGAAGCCAAACACTTTCACGTGATGCTTCATATAATGCAATTATTTCAGAATGATTAGTGGAAGTAGCCACTAAAGTCTGTTTTGATGACTTCCAAGATATGGCTGTTCCACCATGTAAGAATACAAATCCAGTCTGAGATCTGACATTATGAGGATCAGATAGATAGCCAGTATCTGCATATCCCACTATATTCATATTTTGATTTTTCTGATAGAATAAACCAAGATCTTTTGTGCCTTGGAGATATCTGAGGATATTTCTGACACCTACCATATGCCTTTTTATAGGGGATGCACTATGTCTAGCCAATAGATTAACTGCAAATGAAATATCAGGCCTGGTGCAGTTTGCTAGATACATTAGTGCTTCGATGATACTGAGATAAGGAACTTCAGGTCCTAGTACCTCTTCGTCATCGGCCCTAGGTCTAAATGGATCTTTGTCTCTATCAAGAGATCGAACGATCATAGGAGTCTTGGATGGATATGATTTATCCATAATAAATTTCTCTAAGATTTTCTGGATATAAGCAGACTGATGTACAAGGATTCCTGAGGGAAAATGCTTAAGTTGTAAACCTAAGCAGAATTTGGTTTTACCCAAATCTTTCATCTCAAATTCCGTCTTTAGATGATTACATGCCTCTTGTATGTCTTGTGCAGTTCCGATGATATTAAGATCATCGACATATACTGAGACGATGTAAAATCCCTTTGAGGATTTCTTTATGAATACACAAGGGCAATCATCATTGTTTGAGTAACCCTTCTGAAGAAGGAATTCACTTAATCAGTTGTACCACATTTTTCTCGATTGTTTTAAGCCATAGAGTAACTTTTGTAATTTTACATAATACATGTTATGATTTGCATTTGGATTCGGGATTTTAAGTCCATCAGGGACTTTCATGTAAATGTCCGAATCGAGTGACCCATATAAGTATGCAGTCACTACGTCCATCAACTGCATGGATAATTTCATTTGTACTGCCAAAGATATTAAATATCGGAACGTTATTCCACTCATAACAGGAGAGTAGGTTTCATCATAATCGATGCCGGGTCTCTGCGTGAACCCTTGTGCTACAAGCCTCGCTTTGTATCTCACCACCTTATTGTTTTCATTTCTTTTTTGAATGAAAACCAATTTTGCTCCCACAGGAAAGACATTTTGAGGAGTTGGTATTGCTGAAGTAAATACCTCTTTTTTCTTGAGCGAGAGCAATTCTGCCTTTATTGCTTCCTTCCATTTAGAGCAATCTGAGCGCTTGAGACACTTTGCCATGGACTTAGGTTCTGGAACCAATTGAAGATTATTAGCAATTTTTTAGGAGAAGTAAATGTCAACAATTGTAGTCTTTCTGTTAAAAGATTCTCCTGAATCAATATAGTTTATGGAAATTTCATTATCATCTTCTAACTCATTGTGATTTCCCTCAACATTAGAGTTAGGATGTTCCGACATCCCAGCACTTAAATTTATATGCACATTTTTGATGGGTTGTGGATGTTGAGCATCTGACAAATGTTTCTCTTTTTGAGATTGATTTGTATTTAATGTTTGAGGATTTAGAGTCCTCTGTTTCTGCGGACACTTTTGAAAAGTTGGATCCTTTGTGACAGAAGTTCTTCCCCTTTTGCTCTCATTAGGAAGTTGAGTGGTTTTATTAGGTACCTCCACTCTTTCTGGCACATTAACCACTGGAATATGTGATTTTGTTACACATTTATGGTCAGTAAATGCATCTGGCAGATTATTTGCAATAAGTTGCAAATTTATGAGTCTCTGAACTTCAGATTCAAATTCTTAAGTACGTGGGTCTAATGATTGAATGCCAGTGACATTCCAATCTGTTTCTTGGCATTCTTTGTGGTACTTGTCTTTATCTCCCCCTAATGCGGGGAAATGATCTTCATTGAAGATGCAATCAGCGTACCGGGCTGTAAATAAGTCCCCTGTTAGGGGTTCGAGGTATTTAATTATCAACGGAGAATTATACCCCACATAGATCCCCAATTTTCTATGAGGGTCCATTTGTGTACGCTGCGGTGGTGATATTGGTACGTATACAGCGCAGCCAAATTGACGCAGATGGGAAATACTTGGTTGATTTCCACGTATTAACTGCAACGGGGAGGCCGTATGATATGCAGTTGGACGAATTTGAATTAATTCTGCGGCGTGTAAAACCGCATGACCCCAACAAGATGTTGGTAGATTTGAATTCTGTAAAAGTGGTTGAGCAATTAATTTGACTCTTTTGATGAGAGATTCAGCTAGACCATTTTGGGTATGTACATAAGGTACAAAATGCTCTAAATTTATGCCTAATGTTAGGCAATAATTGTTAAATGCTCGCGAAGTGAATTCTGCGGCATTATCCATTCGAATGGTTTTTATCCTGTGTTCAGGATAATTTGCTATTAATTTGATAATTTGAGCAATTATTTTAGCAAATGTATGGTTCCTTATGGATAGTAGACACACATGCGACCATCTTGTAGATGCGTCGATTAGAACCATGAAATATCTGAATGGTCCAAATAATGGCTGAATTGGACCACATATATCTCCTTGAATGCGTTCAAGGAAATTAAGTGGTTCATTTCGTATCTTAAGATAAGAGGGTCTTAAGATTAATTTCCCTGTAGCACATGTGGTGCATACGAAATCTGAGGATTTGGGAAATTTTACAAGCTTTAAGTCATGACCAACATAATTTTCAATAATTTTTCTCATCATCCCTATGCCGGGATGACCAAGGCGATCATGCCAAACCTTGAATTTATCAAGATTTTGAAAAATTACATTATACGTACATGTTGAATTGGTCTAATGTATGTGTAGTACAATCCAGCTTTTAAAGAAGGAATTTTCTCAAGTACTTGTTTTTCATATCCGTCATTTTTAGTGATGAGGAGACTTTCGTCATTGCACTCAACACTAGTTTCAATATGGAAACCATTCTTACGGATATCTTTAAAACTGAGTAGGGTACGAGTTGAATCGGGATACAAGAGCGCATCCTCTATTGTGATTTTCGTACCCATAGGGAGAATGATTGTGGCTTGATCAGAGCCTATGATTATTGCATCGCGTCCAGCGATAGTCATAATATTTCCTTTACTCTTTTTTAGAGTTTGAAAATATTTCATTTCCCGTAAAATTGTGTTAGTGGTGCAACTATCCACTAAACATATTTCCTCCTCCATTGGATTGTCTGGAAAATTCTATATAAAGTAAAGAAAATTCATTAGGAACTTCATTTACATAGAACACATACATTATATATTTAACTATTATGTCTGAGGTACATAATAATACAAATACAATAATGGACAATATAGTACGTCTTTACAACTTTAGTACGTACAATATATAGGCTATTGACATATTCTATGGTTAAATTGGAGATTAATTAAGATCTCCATACATGTCTTGGGAATTGAATTCCACAAGCATGTCGTCAAGGTCCATAGGGTCATCATTTTTCTTGGCTTGTTCTTGATTCTTCTTCTGAGGAAGAGTTTGAGAACATCCTGCCTCCAGAGTGATGTCTGGTTGTTCGTTGAAGTGAGCTTCAAATTTTGCCCCTTGGACTTGTTTGCCTTTGCCTTTGAATTGGAGATACAACTCGACCAGGTGCTTTGGAGTTTGGCATTTCTTTGTATGATGATTCATACATCCACATTTTTGACAAACTTGAGAGTTATCTTTGAAGTCATTTTTCTCAAAATGACCTTTGCCCTTATCAAACTTGTTGAATTTCTGTTTGTTGCCTTGTTTCCACTTTCCTTTGAACTTTTTGTGGTTCCTCTTGCGACCATTGGATTTGTTTTGAGTATTGGCACGAACTTCTGGTAGTGCCATAGCGCCCGTTGGGCGACTTTGATGATTCTTCGTAAGAATTTCATCATGCTTCTCAGCTTGAAGAAGCGTGTAAATTAATTCAGAATGTTTGGTGTATTTTTGTTGGCGATATTGCTATTACAATATACGCATAGAGGGGTGGAAAGTACACAAGGTCTTCTCAATCAGATCGGCGTTTAAAATAGCCTTGTCGCAGAATCTCAACTTAGCATTGAACTTATGAATAGCGGAGTTGTAATTCGCCACGGATTTAAAATCCTGAAAACGAATGTTGGACCATTCGCGTTGTGCTTCGGGTAGCATGACCGCTCTTTGTTGGTCATAACACTCCTTAAGGGCGGTCCATAGGGCTAGTGGATCTTCCTCCATGAGATACTCAATTTTGAGATCGGGATGAAGGTGATGCTGGATGAAATGCAAAGCTACATATCTTATTCTTTTTGGTAGAGCCTCCTCTCCTTCTTGAGGAGGGTTTATGGTAGCACCAAGACCACGGCCTAATAAATTTATTTTAAGGTCCATGGCCCATGTTAGGTAGTTGCTTCCATCTAGGGCAAGTTCGGCAAAATCCTTCTTGGATATGTCTGCCATTGTGCTGCATGAAATGATCATGCTTGTATTAATTTACTTGAGAGTAAATTAAATAAATTTTGATGATGCAAAGAGTTGCGCAATATTTAGCCCAAGATGATTCTTTAACGACCCAAGTGTAGATCTTCATTATAGTATAGGCGAAAGAAATCGTCGCTAATATTTTTGGACTTCATTTCTGAGGAAATGGGTGATACTACAATCACCGCCAAAAATATAGACTCTATACTTGTTGAATTTTAGGTATGCACTTTGAAGGTAATCACCGTATATCGGTGTAGACCTCACAGTAATGGGCGAAATAAATCGCCGCTATTATCGTGGACTCCGTTCTAAAAGAACGAGCGATACTACATCGCAGCCATTGATATAGACTCCATTACCTTATGCATTTGCTAAAATTTTAGAAGATAATCACTGAAGTATGCGCAAATTTGCAGAATTTTTCATAAAATTTAAAGCAATATGAGGCTTTAAATGAGAATTTATGAGCGGAATAGATAATTTTTGCAATAAAAAAAGGAATTGCATATTATAAAACTTATAGTATTATTGAGGTAATACACACTTAATGCATGATTTACATATTGATATATGCAAATACTAAGACCTGAGGGTCTGAAATTTAAGATTACATAAAGCCTGAGGGTTAATATGCAATTAACAGTAAATCTAAGGGTTAAACTGCATAATTACAATACTATTTTCAACTGGTGCTGAAAATTACGTAAATTTGTGAAATCCAGGGACTAAACCGCAAATATACGACCCCAGGATATTTTTAATTATTTGCCCGGATTTTTTTTTGCCCGGATGGGCTTTTTTGTTGGCCCATGAAGCGCGCCGGCCTGATGGGCCGGCCTTTTTCGCCCAGCCGAGCCGCCGGGTGCTCTTTTAGCTTGGCGGTTAGGGTTCCCCTAACCGCCGCTGCCGCCGCCTGAGGTGTGTAGGGGAGGAGGCCGCCGCCGTTCGCCCGAGCTGGACTCGTCGCCGGATGGGGGCGGGCCGTTGGAGAGGGCGTCGGAGGGAGCCGCCTGCCGCCGGTGCCATGCCGCCGTCGCCCACGGCCGTGGCTCGCCGGCTGGAGCCGAACGGTCACAGGGAGAGGCGCCGCTGCGGGTGAAGCTGCCGGATGCATGGCTTGCCTGAAGGCGGCCATCGGCGAGGAAGCCGGGGGGGGAGCCGCGCCAGGGTGCGTGCGCCGGAGGGCGCCGCGGTGATGTTGGCTTGGCCGCCGGTGCGTCCCGCCGCCGCTTGGCTGGTGAGGGGAGGCCGCCAGTGCCAAGTCCGGGCTGAGGCCCACTCGGGTGGTCGCCGCCGCCTCTGGTTGGGGCGCGCCGGCCGTGGAGGGGGTGTGCCGTTGAGGAAAACGTCTCCAAGATGGCAAGAAGCTGACGGAGGATTGCTTCAACGATGATCGTCGTCAAGATGGTAAGGATGTGCTGAATATCGGTGTCAACCATGGCTTACCCTTGCTTCTTCAAAGTTCTTCACTGTTCGTCCTGTTTTCTTCTCTGTTCTTGCTTTGGTTTTTGCTCTCGGTAGAGGCAGTGCTGATAATGTGTTGTAGTATGAATTGAACAAAGAGATTGGACAGAGTTTGGGCACAACAATTATTGTAATTGATCTACATATATATATACAACTTGATAGGATGGCAGTTGATTGATTGAAATAGCAACTGCTAATGGCCGTTGTCTAAATTGATCAACCGTCGTGCCCTTTCCAGGGAGACGTCGGTTCGCAACAAATTAGATTAAATTTTATAGAACCATAATTTTTAGGATAAATGTAACATATAACTGCAATATTCTAAATCGTTTTTAGTTAACATCAACTTCTGGGGCTATCTTTTCAACAAACCCAATCCTCTCACTTGGCCGTCTTTCACAATATTTTTAATAGAAAGGTCCTACATGTAAGTGTCCACGTGGCAATGTGCTCACCTAAACGGTGCCACACAAGCTGGTTGATGTCTGATTGGATGACTGAGATGGGGGGAACAGAGCAATGGTGATGAAATTGTAAAAACCATAATAAAATTGCACAAACCGTAACCTAATTGGTAGAAATCCGAACCTTATTTGCCTATACCCTAATCAAATTTCAACCCAACCATTTCCATATTCTAGCAACAATTCAAAAAAATATGGACCTAAAACCATCACCTAGATGATTAGGCAAGAAATCAACGTCGATCATCATGGTTCGTCAAAAGCCTCCTTCCGACACACCTCAAAAACCCTAGCAACAATTCAAAAAATATGGACCTAAAACCATCACCTATATGATCAGGCAAGAAATCAACGTCAATCATCATGGTTCGTCAAAAGCCTCATTCCGACGCACCTCAAAAACCTTGTGGGACAGGAAAAGCGCAAGAGAGGAGAGAAACATACTATAAACCGAAGAGAGGGTCATTCCAATCCATCATCGATAGCCGCTGCCATCACCACCATGGTTCATTCGTTTGTCTCCTTCTAGCGGCTGCAGAGACGGGGTGGAATGGACTGGTTGAAACTGGTTGTTGGCTCTGGCCCGTGACCTAAGACCCAAGCGGTGCACGGCATCTCCACGTCAGACAGCTTGCATGGCATCGTTTTTTTTTGAACAAGAGAAGTCCCGAAGGACCCAGAGATTTTATTAGATAAAAGCAGAAGCAGTGCAACTTACAAAAGGACCCAACGAAAGATAGAAATTACAACCCAATCCTTGAACTTTACACAAAGGACCCCAGATCACAGCTTTAGATTGTAATTCGGTCCTGAAAAAGGGCTCCAGAGAAGAACCGAACTCATCGTCACCGGGGACTACGCCACTTGGGGCGATGAGCTCGTTGCTGCTCCACCACCGGAAGGGAGGACGAAGAAGCGGACACCATCCTGGATTCCTGCTGCCTCCCATATGGCCCTCTGACCGGGAGGAAAAGAAAAGTCGCCTTTCGACCATAAGAGTCAGCGGCGGCCGAGCGGCGGAGGCCGGCCAACGATCGCCATGAGCGATTCCTTCCAAGGAGGAAGGAAACTCCAGCGAGTGCCGTAGCTTCACCACTGTCACCGCTGAGGATATGCGCCAGGATCCGACTGCTTTGTCAGGACAGCGGAGACGAGATCTCAGCTCTTCCAGTTCTCCCCTTCCTCCACCACGGCGGCAAGAAGTGAACCGCAGAAAGAGAAATCCCACCTCCCGATCTGGCTGGTTACCTCCGGGCTTATTGAAAGAGCTGTCGTCAGATCCGTTCCACCCCCTCAGACTCCACCATGGAGAACAAGTAGAAAGGCACGGCGACGGCCATCGAACGCCGCCCGCTGGCGTCGATGGAGAGCATGAGCACGGCAAAACACCGAAAACCAAAAGCAAACCTACAACTACGACCAACCGGACCTCTCTCCCGCTCATCGTCGGCCACCATGGCCGCCGGCGACGGGAGGGAGAGAGGCCGGCGAGGAAGGCGAAGTAGGCTAGGGCGAGAGAAAGAGCGGTATCCACCGACCCAGCACTAACTAAAACAAAGAGCAGAGGTTCAAGCCCTTACATGTGGGACGTTTTTGTTAGAAATGCTGTCAACCATGGCCAATTGAGAGGTTTGAGTTTGTCGAGATACATAGCCCCAAAAGTTATAGTTAAGTGAATTAGCTCTAAAAGTTATGGTTATGTAGAATTTACTGGTCAAAAAGTCTTGTTGTTAGAGCTAAACGTCTTATAATAGTCTTGTTGTTAGAGCTAAACGTCTTATGATTAATTAATTAACTAATTGGATCTGGAGATGTGTCCATCTTGATCCAACCGTCAAAGCAGCAAAATCCTATGAAATTCGTCCGTCCCAAACACCGTGTAATTAATTCAAGCTACGGTGCCAACTGGCTAAGCTTTTGATTTTCTTCTACCTTTGGAGGTCAATTCTGGGTTCTCCGCCTTCCACGGGCGACGGAGATCAGAGCAACAACCTTATTTTTTACCAGTTCAAAGTCTGCATCCAGCAGTAGATGCACAGGAGAGGATCGATGCAGCTAGGCGCTAGCAGAGTAGCAGGTGCACGCCGCGGGACGGCAGCCGTTATGTACGTATGTGGCACCCATGCACCTGGAACGAAACTCCCACCTGCGTTCTTTCTCGTTTTCTCCCCGTCTCGCCGAGGTCAGACCACGCGAGCCAAAGCTCTAGCTCGGTCCACGGACGCCTGGCCCGGTTCGTTCCATTTTTTCAGAACGTGGCTGCAGGCTGGCTTGGATGGATATGCATTCCCGATGTGATGTGGCCACAGATTTGTCGCGTTTCTTCAGTCCACGGGCTGCGGGCGTGTTACTGAACTTTTAGCCATTTAGTACCGGTACAGTTGTAATGGTTGAAATAGCTTCCTCCCAAATTAAACGCCATATTTCTCTTCGTGGCAGGCTCTATCACCCATCGAGACTGTAATACCTATGGACCGTGTATGTTTAGTCATGACAGCCGATCTATCACATAGTCAAATCACCATAGATGCCAAAAATTAAGGTTGCAACTAGATTAAGATAGACCAAACACAACAATGATCGAGTAGATACTTCTCTACATGCATATATTATATTATAACACCCAATAAAAAATAGAAAAGTTAGAGATAAACTATACTACGATGGATGCATGCACAAATCCATGGTGATAAAAATATGCTACCTCCGACTTACTGATCAATGATGATCATACCTTGTAACTGATCAATAAGAGCAGTACATAGCCTATAGCGACCTATCGTGGCATGACTACGCAATAGTCACCTGTTGCGGCCGAGTGCGTGTCACACACATCTGTCGCAGCCTCAGTGCACGATAGGACCCATCGCGGGTCCACAGTGCGATAGGTGACACATGTCGTCTATCGATGTTGTTGCCGGAAGAAATATGACATTTAGTTTGAGAGGAGGCTATTTTTGTCATTACACCGAGACGGGGCTAAAATGGCTAAATCTTTTATATCTCTACGGTTCGTTGGAAGACATGTTCCTTGAATCTCTTGAGATACACTGCTCTCTCTCTATCTACAAGTATAGATGCTTCTTTTTAGGGGCCAACTACACTCTGGTCGTGTCTAAGGATGTCTCTGTCTTTCCTCCTCTATCTTTTTATTCATGATATCAAAGCCAAATAAGATAATATTCACAAACGTAGAAGACCATACGGTTAGTCCAAAGAGATGATCTTAGTAAAGATTATCATAATTTCGAAATTTCAAAATGTTTTAGCACCCATGTTTGTTGGGTTCGCTATTGTTTTGCGCCGTTGCGTTTGTCATTGCGAGAACTTCAAAATAAATCTCACTCGGGTATGTTTTGATGACTTTTTTTAGCATTAGCAGTTATCAGGTTATAATATACTGGTTAAAGATATTAGTAAATGATTATTAGGTAATAACTAATGTGTTATTAGATCATTTGTAATCCTATTAAGGGACTAATAAAGTGCTATCAGGTAGTAAGTGATGTGAAACTATTAACACACTATTATGTAAGTCCGTGGAAGAAGTAGTAAACCCGTTAGAGAAATACTAGTAGTGAGAAATAATGTTTTCCTATCATTTATATATGCTCGAAGGGGAACGATGTACCTATTTAAAAAGTTATGAAACATAACACCTCCTCGCTCTCTATATACACACATTGGTGAATGGTGAACACGTTTGAAAAACAGTAGGAAATGAGGTTCAACTATCTGATAATATATTGACTGCACTTGGGTAACTCGGCACTAACAATGT
Organism: Stipa capillata; assembly: GCA_019208055.1. NCBI lineage: Eukaryota > Viridiplantae > Streptophyta > Magnoliopsida > Poales > Poaceae > Stipa > Stipa capillata. The sequence continues at coordinate 120,371 of JAGXJF010005179.1, read as the reverse complement.
GATACCTTGTTCATTACTGTCTGGTAAGTACTCCAAAAAAATATCGTCAAAACATATCGATATATGATCTAGTTTTGAACTCTTTTTTACAAATGATTAACGATTGGAGAGAGAAACCAGTTTTAAATTCTGGATTTAGCATTTAACGATGCTGATGTCTACAATTTCTTTTTCTGAGCTGTCTCAAGTTGTTCACACGGTAAAAGGTCCGTCGCAGTAAATCTCACATGCATCGCAGTCGTTGACTCCACCATCCAACGGGAGTAAATGCGTCGCATGATAAGACAAGGCTGATAACAAATGTAGATTAGAATTTCCGTTTTTATGTCTTTCTATCTTGCATTTCGGTCACAATTTATGCTCATAACTAAAGTCATACGGTGGCAGAACGGGGAGGAACTGGAAGGAGAAGCGAACACTCTCCAACGTACTCTTTATCATAGAGGCACGTAGCACCTCATCATTAGTTATATAGCAGAATTAGTTCTTTCTAGCTTGTCAATGTTTATATTGTTCTTCTATTAATAAAGTGATAGTTATAAACGTAAATATAAATTAACCAAATGGAGCATTGTTTGTAGACCTAAGGACCAAGGTGGCTTATGGATGCAAAACTTGAATAAAAGAACAAATGTCTGCTGAATATATGTCTTCAAGTTACTAAATGGAGGCGACCTATGACGGCGGCTACTAAGGATTAAATACTTAAGGTTTAGAACACTTACACAATGATTCCCAATTTTGGGTGGGACTCATGGGAGACCATTTTTCTAGCTAGGAAGGTTCAACTTACATGATGGCTCACAAATCGGTTTTAGAAGGATACATGGCTAGGAAACATAACACTTTGCTCTCAATTACCCCATTTTCTCAGTGGCGGAAGTATTTTCTACACACCACTAAATGCCTCTTCCCGACGAGCCCTAATTGGAGCAAAGCTTGTAGTATAGAATGACCTTGTGTCCTATCTCTCTTTATTACCCTATCTAATGAGAGAGACTCTTTCTCACGGAACCTGCATCAGAACAATCTGCTCTTAGTTAAAGCTATGTATAAATGTTCTCTTGAACTCCAACAACCACTTCCGCCAGAAGCACCCGTGGAAGCTTAGATTACCACTTAAAACTAAGATCTTTCTATGGTATTTAGGGAGGAAGTTATACTTACTAAAGATAATTTGTTTAGATGGAATTGGAGAGGGAGTAAGACTAGTTATTTTTGTGACCAAGATAAAACTATACAACACTTTTTTTTTAATGTTAGGTAGTTCATTTTGCATGACATATAGTTCATCTTGCTTTTAACCTTTCTTCACCCACTAGCATTGCGGACAAATGGTTAGCTGGTTTGGAAAACGGGTTAAGATCGTAGCTCTTTGTCAGGGACGTAGCTATGTATTGATCTATTTAGCTATACGTAATGATATAATTTTTTATAACAAATTTTTGTCTCGTCCGGGATACCCTTGCAGAAGTTGGAGCTTTGAGAGTCCATGGTGCAGGGAAGCAAATTGATGAATGCCTTTGTGATAGACCTCTTTGCTATTAACGGACGCACCTGCAGATTATTAAACGATGACGGTTCTTTAGCCACATAATTTATCCTTTTGTCAGTTTAAGTGCTTTATGATTCGGATGTTTCGCCTACAGACGATCTACTCTTTGCTTACTTGAACTATGTATCATCTAAACTTTGTTAGACTGTGTGGATCGTCTCGATACAAAGACCGGACGATCAATAACTTCCTTTTTTGAAAAAAATAGCACGATCGGTTCCGACGTCCTAAATTTCTAGCACCGCCACTGAAGTCATATGATGTGAACCTGAATCAGTGGAAGCAAAGGAAGGTTCCGGTGTCGTTGTTTACTAAAACGCCCGATCAAACACTCGAGAAAAAAAAAGGCCCGATCAAAGCTTAGCAGTTCATGGTTATAGGATCGAAAAGGCACGATACTTTACCCGGTTTGTACATGTCAAAACCACTTCACGTTTAATGTTCTCTGCTTTGCGGCTTGACTTTCTTATTTGGCCCGTGTGACGATGAAGGGGAATTAGCAAGTGCGTTAATTAGGAGACTGACTGTAGTGCAGGACGACGTCATTTGTGGCTTGGACAAATTGAGGCACGTTAGTCGCAACAAATTAAAAGGAATAGCAGATCGATGCACAAATTTAACTCAACAAATAAACTAACCACCTTGTGGGGTGGTAGCGACTTCGTAAGATTCACATATTTTTTTTTACCGGTTCCTTTGAGCTCTAGAGGTGTGCTAAGGGAGTCACACTCGCGTAGGTATTAGTCACAGGAGGAAACAGAATGAACTGGAACCAAAGTAAGAAAACGACGCTCGGCAGAACTGTCAATGTGGCCACACGACATCTGTTGCAACAAAACAGTTGCTTACCGATTCACAATCCGAAATATGATAAACGAAATAAATCTTAGATCTTACCATGATAGCATGGACATCATGGGGGATCAGTTCGTCCCCCACGACCGGCTCCCCATAGAGATCATCCCGTGGAAGAAATTTCCACCCTTGCCGTCACCAAATCTGTTCAAAATTGCAAAAGTAAATGCTAGCAGTACGACAACCCTTTGGTCTTGCAGGCATGAAACCAGAAGCACGCCCCCTGTTATTTTCACAAGAAAAGGAGAGGTCACCAGTAGCACCACATTCCTGCACTCCAGCAGCCTAGAGATCTGGAGAAAGGGTCATCTGAAGCTTCGGCACGTCTTCCCCGATACTGCCCTGTCCGAAACACCAAACACCATCATCAGTGCACGTAGCGATCTCATGACGGACTCGCAACTATCCACTCCGACGACGTAAGCGACTGACGACCACCCCAGAACCGGGCCAAGAAAACCTGTGCTCGCACGTTTCCTCTGAACTCTGTGTGAGCTGTCTGTCTCGTCTACGTACGTGCCATCTTTTCCTGTCACTTCCAATCTTCCTGCCGCGGCGAGGGCGAGGACGAGGACGTACGACTAGAGACCAGGTGGCGGCGGACGCCAGCGCCGCCGTATCGAGAGCCGTCGCTGTCGGGACACCTGTCGCCGGCCAGGGCTGGCGGCGTGCCATTGTTTTGGTCGCGCGGGGTCCTCGGGGAACGGATTTCCCTCCCAGGTGTCCGCGGCGAGAACTCGGTGGCACGGCCACCTGTCCTTGTGCCCGGCCGCGTCCTCGCCGTCAGGACTCGGGCACTCACTGGCTGGCGCGTGCCTTTTGACGTTGCCGATTCAGGAAGCGGCAAAGGCACGAGGCCGTGATACGATGTGCTGCGACTTTAGCGTCTTTGCCAGGCGTCGTCTAGCGGGGCAACGCAGGGGATGGCGCATCTATAGCGGCCTGCGCAAATTCGCCACGTCAGAGTTTCTGTAGAACCTTTTTTTTTGGATTGCACTGCTCCATGCAAAACTTGTAGAAGTTCATGTGAAATGCCGATGGTCCGAATTGGCTATGGGTCAAGTTTCTGCGTTTTCACCGAGGCAACACAAGGAACAGAGCCGTGCTCGAACTGACCCAAAACAGCAGTAGACGTGGTGTGATGACAGTGCAGGAAATCGGTGATGGATAGGGCGCCAAATTAAAGAAGCATCGACTGCGGCATCGTTGTATCAGTTAGTCTATCGACACCAACTCCACTGAAGGAACAAAGAGAAGGGAAAAGGAAACTTTAAGTGTAGTTTTCACTTATAGTTAGACGTTATCCTACTATCTAGACTATTAGAATATTTTGATATTTGTGTGACATTTTGAAGAAATATTTTTTATTTTAGTCCCTCAACTGTTAAAATGTTATCCTCGATCTTTATCCCTACAGCTCCCACCTCTCTTTTTCTCTCTCCCACCACGGTTGCGAGCCGTTGTGCACCCCGGCTGCCTCCTCCAGCGCCACCGATGCCGCCGAATCAACCTCCCTAGACACCATCACAGCCAGATCTAGATCACATTGCCATTGAAGCTGCTCACCACACCTCCTCCGACGCTGGATCTGTGCTCCATGTGCTCCATCGCCGCTGCCGATGCTCCGGCCTTGCCGACCCTAGCCTTCATCGGATCGAGTCGCTTGGTCACCTCCTCCACCCTCCATGACTTGTGGCGCTGCCTCCTGCGCTTTTCATGACTTGCACCGCCGCCTCCTCTAGCCTCCCCAGGAATCACCACCACTGGATCCCTCTAGCCACCACGAGCCAACGAGCCTCCAATGACAAGACCCGCCAACATGAGCCCCTTTCTGGATCCCTTTGTATTTTCTTGCATTTTTTTCATTCTTTTGTTCAGATCCGATGCATGGATTGATGGAACGCTGTATTTTTTTTTCATTTCTTTTGTTCAAATCCTAATGATCCATTCATGGACACTGCATTTTTTTTCATTCTTTTGTTCAAATTGTTCATGGATTTTGGTGACTCTGTGTGTGACAGAGTAGTTCCGAATGCTCCATTTTTAAATCTTTTTGTTTGAAATTATTGATTCAACAATGAAATTATTTCATGAAAATTGTTGTAATCTTCCAAGTTATTCATGCTCTAAGATCCGAATGCTCCAAGAATTCTAAATATTCATGTTTTATGTTCATGCTCTATGTTAGAGAGAGAAGATTCTAAATATTGATGCTGTGACATTTTATTAATGCTCCAAGAATAAATGATTTCGTCACGTTCTATGTTAAGAGAGAGAAGATTCTAAATGTTTATACTCTGATCTCTTTCTTTTTCCATGCTCCAAGAAGGTTGATTATACATATGGAAAGTGATCTTTGTTTCATGCTCTGGTCCTTTTCTTCATGCTCGTCTTCTTAGATACGTTATGTATGAGCATTTTTTTTAATTAGGAACACTATTAAATGAGTTAAATCCACAGTCAATGTTACTAAATATTACACTAATTTTATCGTTTATGAGCATGTCATATAATTTTATGGAAAATGAGTGAAAGACCTTGAGAATGAAAAGGAGATAGATTGGAAGGTCTTTTGCAAAACATGAGAAACTGTACAGTGAAAAAGTATAAAGTTAAGTGTGTCTTGTGTAGAGCTTAGCACGTATCTTCTTTTTTTTTAAACGCGCGTACAACATGCTTTTTTTATTAGGAGAATAAGCAAAGATTCAATCCAGAACAAACAAAGATAGGAAGAAACTACTAGCACCCAACGTCTACATATGGAATTATTTTTCTAAAACACCCATCGAGCTCCACTCTGTAGTAATAATGAACAACTTGTTCAAGAACACGGGTGCTGAAGACGCGTCCTCCTTCCGAGCATTGCACTCGATCCAGATGGAGCGTAAAACTAGCAAGACAAAGCCATTCCCGTTTAATCGCTTTTTTGCTGTTCAGCTGCTACGTAGCGCCATCTTGAAGCTTAGCACGTACCTTGAAACAATCTGTACGATAAAGATAGTTTAAAGGCGTCTAATTATAAGTAAAATTACATTTATCAAAAAGCTTTTTGCTGGTTTCTGCTCGGTCTAAAGGCCTTTCCAGAACATTCACATTATTTTGCTCGTGTCTACGGCGAATTTGGACATATGGGCAGGCTCCGTAAGCTTCTAGAAGAGCCAAGAGAGACGGAAACGTCAGGGGGGTTGGTCTGTGCTGTTGCTGCTTCCGGTGCTCCAGCTCAAAGCTTACCAAGAAGCTTCCACCGAGGTCGAAATAAAGGACAAACACATGACTGAAGACCTCCCTGAAAGTGGCATCAACTCCAGCGAATAAAAACCCTTTTGCTAATTCACGGTATCGGCTGTTTCTATTTTGCCCACAGTCGAATCTTTCCCTCCATCGATCTTGCTTTATGATTTGTGTGCCATACGCTCGGTTGTCGGCTCCATAGCTCGCTACTGATCTTATTTTGTACCCGTTAGAAGGTCTTGCCCATTCCGGTAGCGCACACTCATCCATAGTTCCACATAGAGAACGGAGACGGAGAGCTCAAGGAGGAATACTGCGCGAGGAACCGTTTAGCGGTGAAGAGGCAAGATGCTCATTCAAACATGCTTGGAATTTGTCTGAAATTTGTGAAATTCATGTGGACATACGTGAAATTGGTCTATAACCTGGTTAAACTAGCGTGAAACTTGTCTCTGATTGTTCTGAAACATGCCTGAAATTGTATCAATTTGTTATGGAAGATGTGTGATCTCGGACCATTTTCTTTTTGAAAGACACGTCTCCAACGAAGTCTAAAACAAAGAGAGGAAAGGAACGTGCTGAGAAGCTATTCTTCGCTTTCTTTAGGTGAGCATAACCTAGCTACAAGACGAGGAAGCAGGAATATTTGGATCGATGAGCTATATGCAGTCCTGGTAAAATGTAAAGTTTCATCTTTGCTGAACCCCTCATGATTTTGCTAGGACGAAATTACCCGATCAGAAACATCGTGTATTTTCTCTAGGATGCAATTTACTGGCTCAGAGACGTGTGTATGACCACGCACAAGAAAGAAAGAAGGAAAGAAACGTGTATATGGGCCCACACATGGTCCAGTGTGTTAGTAGGCTCCATAACCCAGGCTTAGACTGGGCAGGATTTGGGTTGGGCCGTCAAGTTTAATTATTTTTGTCCAATGCTCAAATTTATTTTATATCCATAGAAAACGTAATGGGCCTACCACTGCAGTCCAGAAAAAGCCCACTAGGCGAGGCCTTCTTCGGTTTCTAAATTGCCGGAAATTATTCCATTCCAAAGGGAAAAAATAAACTGCCGGAAATTAAACGCAGGAACCAATAGAGTGCAAACAGTATATCTAGGTGCTAATAACATGCGAGCAAACTACCAATTTGGATCGTTGGATGATGCCTGGATGTCTCAGATATAGTAAATGAGCATGGGCTTACTGTGCGCATGGATGGATGGATAGGCGAGAGGTTCATGTAAGAGGTCGTTTGCTTGTGAGATGGTTACGTATTAGTGCTTTCTTTTCTTGAAATTTTTGCCAGGAGCCGCGGCATTTTAATGTAAAGGTACCAAATTTGGGATTGGGGTGAACAGTCGTTCGACGACGCCCGAACCTATCTTCTATTTCAGTGAAAAATGTAAATATCCACGCTTAAAGGCCCTGTTTAGAACTCAAAAATATTAAAGAAATTTTCTAGTAGTTTCATATGAATCAGTTCGATTCCTGCGTTCCGAAAACGAGACCTAAGACCTGTTTGAAATGTACGGACTTGACGACAATATCATGCGAATCTCCTACCAGTTAAGGAATAAACGAGAACTTACTCTATCATGTGTGTGGAAGGAGTCTCTCAGTACCAACTAAGTAGCTAGCACGTAGTCAGGCTAGCCAACCTAGATTCAAAGGGTGTGTTTGGTTTGAGTGTAGGTTTGCTCTACCAAAAATTTGGCTAGCCAAAATTTGGTCAATGTTTTGTTTGTCTATGATTTGACCAAAATTGGCACAAAAAAAAATTAAACTAGAGTTGGCAAAGGGACATTGGCATTGTCAAAATTTTAGCACCCATCCAAATAAGAATCAAAATTTTAGTTATAACTAAAAAATTGGCAAGGTAGCTTTCGGCCACAATCCAAACATACCCAAAGCCTCGTTTCCTTTAAATTTGCCAATGGGCTTATTCCTCTATGGGCTTCATTTAGTGGATGGGCTCATGGCCGGGTGGTGGGAGCACGGTGTTGTCTGACCTAAGGGTTCGAATCATGTGCACGGAATTGAACCACTTCGATTTATTTCATGGAATAGAATCTAGTGTCTTGCATTTTCTTTCAACCTAATGCCAAGGGGCTCCTCTCCGCTGGTCGATCCTGTATCTTTTTTTTATCACGTGTGCGGTAATAGTACCATCACTTAGAAATACGATGCACATGTAATTAACATGCATGCACTTTGTTCCCAAAAGCTATCAAAAAAGACGGCCGGACATTTATACATACGTATTGCATACAGATTGATGCATCCATCGATCCCATAATAAGTCAAAGAGAAAAGGAGAAAAGGTACTGCAGATTTGCATCTACGTCCTCCCCACTCTAGACGATCGACCTACGTACGCAGCCACTAATGATCGATGCAGACACATATGCTGATGCTACAAGCTGCCTACGTCGACCATGACATGATCAACCGATCGAGACGTAGTGTGTGTGCTCCGTATTACCGTCGTACGTACTACCAGCCATGGAAAAGGATAGATAGAATGATGGACTAGACAGAACGGAAGGGCAAGTTAATAGGGCTCGAGCGATTAATTAATTAATTCCGTATGATGGCTTCATTAGATTAGAGCCCATATCAACCACCAAGGAGACAGCCGTATTAATGTACGCAAGTACGTGTCTAGTATTAGCCTAGGTAGTAGCTAGCATGCAACCTTCCAGTTCTGCATACAACCATCTCATGAAAAGGATAGCCCGGCGTACGATTTCTCCGGATCTCTTTGATTCAAAGAATTTTTAGAGAAATTTTGTATGATTTCAGGTTATTTAGTTTGTAGATTAGAAAGTTCAGGTATTTTTTCTATGATCCACTTGCACTCAATTTTATTGAAATTTTTTCATTGAGTCTAACCTCTTAAAAAGTTTAACACCTTTTTATGCTAATTCCTATGGTTTTCAATCCTATAAGACCAATGACATACCATTGCAGTTCTACAGTTTTCCGTCTCTATGTTTCTAGAATCTTGTGAATCAAACGGGTCCTAATGATAAGAGTTAGTGCATGCTTCCTAAAAAAAATTGAACATAATCTAAAAACAGACCGTACAGTATGTGCACATAGTCCCTTCAGGGACACTCGATGAAATTAGAACGATGCAAACAAGATTATCATAACCTGTGAGCAACGATGACACACAGATAATATTTGTGTATATAGCCCATGATCCCCAGGCCAGCAACAACGTCATATGTGTTGCGGACATGGTGTTGTGAAGGTGGGATAGTCACACAATTACGAAAATCTAGGGTGACTCCTGCTAGCATATAATGCTTGCCTCGGAACCAAATACAATACTTTCAGATTAATCCTCTTATACTAAGCGAGGCTAGAGTGTAAGAAAGCGTACGAGCTACCCATGTGTGTGCACTGCCAGGTGGGGGCTAGGCAACGAATGAGTTACATATGGTATTAGAACATCAACTTCGCGGCGAGGGCACACTTAAGTGTCGGCTCCTGGAGAAGAAACACATCATGGATGCGTATCTAGCTTGTGATGGTTACGAGCATTTGCCATGTATACTAGCGTACTACTAAGGGCAGTCCCAATGCTCCACCATGTACTATATCTAAATCATACCACCTAAGCAAAAATCTGATGTGACACCCTATTTAATGAGGAAAGAGAGAGTAACCATATCTTAATCTAGATATGGATCTTAGCACCAAATCCAAGACATCTCATGATTTTTCTCTCACAAAACATATTAAATGAGAACTCTTTTAGATACAACACTAAGATACAACCCATTGAGCAGGTTGTATCTAATGCAATAAGATACAACCTAAGATACAATGCATTGGGAGTGCCCTAAGAACGCTACACCTTAATTGAAGGGGTAAATGTGCGTATAAATACTCAGCCCTCGAGTAGTCTGACCCATATGACCCATGTGAAGGCGGGATAGTCAAATATTGGAAGTTCGTGACTTTTAATGTTTGTTGGATCGATGTTTCCGAGAGAGACTATATTATGCACTTACCTGTTCTTTTGAAGGCCTTCTCCGTTTCCGGGAGCTGCCTCTCCAACAAAGCCTCGACGCCACCATTCGCTGCCACCTAACACTTGCCATCACCATCGCTGTCTTCTTCTTCTTGTCGGATCCACCTCCACCACCCCGTCTCCTAAGCCCGGCGCCTCGTCGTCGTCCCCCACGCTCCTCGCTGCACCGTCCTCACCACTGGAGTAGAAGTTGCCGCCACCGAAAGAGGAAGAAGGAAGGAAGCTTGGAAGAAGAAAAAGGAGGAGGGGGGAAAGAGTCGACTAAAAATGCAAAAAACAATTCAGCTACCTGAATATAGCGATCGTGCCAAATATAACATCTGCGTGTCAACTCTTTTACACGACGCACAACAATAAAAGTTTAAGCGGGTTCCTTGTTAGGTTAAGCTAATTGTAATCTTTAGGTTTTCTGTTTTTGGTAAACCTGGTTGACTATCATGTTATACAAGTTGCCGAAGTCCACATTGTGTTGGACAAGAGGTGTCCTCGTCGAGTTGGACGTGGCTTAGTATCTGAACCTTAGTTTAGGAAGTCGATGAAGTTTTTATAAGCAAAGAAACAAAACAGAAAAGTTGTGTGTTGTTGCAGCGGAAAAACTGCTCTCGTCTCTCGTGTTGTTAGCGTTTTGGAAGATCGATTGCTATGTTTGCTTCGTGTTTTGTCAAGCAGATTCGTCCGGCAGCAAGTACGGCGTCAGGCGCGACGTCGACACCGGAGACCGGTGCACCTCTACGCGTACGTGAGTTACGGTAGTTGTACAAGGTCACCGAACCGATTCACCTCGAGTACTCAGGCTTGTGCTTGCTGGGTGCTGAGAAGCCGAGATCCTTCGCTAACGCTGACAAAGAAGAAATTTGCGCTGGGCGATGCAAGAAGAGATGTCAGTTCTCAAGACAACGAGACGTGGAGCCTCGCTAAGTTGCCGGCGGGACAGCGAGCCATGGGGCTCAAGTGGGTATTCAAAGTCAAAAAAGAATTCAGATGAGACAGTAATGGAAGCACAAAACATGCTTAGTGGCTAAAGAGTATGTACAAAGATAAGGTAGGCTTAGGATATAATTAGACTCAAGAATGATGTACCACATGAATGCCTGAGTAATCTCCTAACACAGCATACATAAACACAATATTGGGCAGTTCGACTTCGGATCAACATGGTATACGCACTTGCAGTCGTATGTATCACCGTTGATCAAGCTGGACAATGACATACATCAATCAAGAGTCTAAGAAAACTCCGAAGTACCATCGTAAAGACCTAGCGTATGTCTTGTGCACCGCTAACCATAACTACTTAGAAGAGCCGACATTTATGCCCACATTCTAATCTAGCCGGTTGACGCACGCAACTAGTGGGTCACTCAAGAGCCCGGCACATGAGTTCACACCCTGCCTAGCCGACAATTGCATCACAGCTAGCGGATTTTCTACTAAGATAGTTACAATAAGCACACCAGAGACCGACACCAACTCTTTATTGTTGTCCCTGTATACTCCAAATCATACACACACGGTGTATAGGATGACATATCAACAATTTTAATATATCACAACATGAACTCTAAAGAGAGATTTACATAGATGATAAACCAAATCCCTTAGATATGGGTAATGTATATACTTATAAACAAAAGACCTGTAGGTCAGAATTTATAACTTGATACATCAATTTTAGTAGCGGAAATAAACGGAAACAAAAACATGTCCAGGAGACCATCATCAAACCCACAAAATGCCCACAAGACCATAACCAACTAGGTAAACGAAGCAAGCAGTAATGCAACAATTATCTACACCGATTCACCTGCCAAAATTAACGAGGAATGAAATTTCTGGTCAGTACTTTCGTACTCGCAAAACTTAGTTCCGCTTGAATGACATAAAAGTAATATGGCATTGACATGGTGTAAGTAGCATGGTAATTAACAAAATTAGAACCATTGATATCATGAATAACCATTCATTGAGATCCTGGCACATCAAAGTAACATGTGGGAAAAAGATCATATTTACCAAGTTCAATCTTAAGCATCATCATTGATCAATATTTACCATGAGAAATAGTCATCCAATCACCACATGCTTTAATTTTTAGTCTAAAAGCACCATCTAATTCCGGTAAGGGAGAGATATAAGTCCTTCAATAACATCAGCGAGTGCCCCTGGGGCTCCCCAGGTGAGAGTTGCAAGGCCTCTCGTGGGTAAAGACCACCTGGCCGCACCCTTGGTGCTCTCACGACAAGTACTCGATGGTTGAAAGGAAGAACACCAATGAATCGCCACAGTAACCTCCAAAATCAATCCCGACATAGGGCTCGGCAAACCCAACAATGTTACCACTCATCCAATGAATATGCTCCCACGTCACTTACTCGATTAGGGATTTAAGTTGATTAATACATTGAGTTAATCATCTTCAAACTACTAAATTAACAATATCAACCATTCACATATCATCATGGCACCAAAATAATTTAAACATGACACAAGGCATGAATAAGCAAATATAGCAGAAATATAAATGACTGTATAGCACACCAAACAACTCTTTGCTTGCCTGATAATCGGATGAAGATACCCAATAACTCCAAGTTCAATCATGAGAAAACCCGAATGGCCGAGACACTACTAATATGTAAATAACCTCCAAAATGGAGAAATCGAGTCTAAGAGGCTATTTTATTCCATGTACAAAGATATAAAGGCACACTGGAATGATTGCTATTCATTTAGGATTTGCCACATTTTAATGCAGTTTTAGTTGTGTTATAGTGTTAACATGGATGAGCAATTAAAAAGGGATGCATACATGATTCCAGATATACAGCTAAGGCATAGATGCATATACGGTTTTAGATATGCAACTAAGGCATGAATACGATAATTCTATATTTAAGGTGAAGGTTCAATTAGCTATATCATTATAATGATTTCAGATTGGTTTAATAGTAGCATGCACGAGGTATGTAATGTTTTAAAAATCCAAGTTATGGTCTAGTGGATTGAAAGAAGGTATACTTTTATTAAGATCGAATTCAAGATTCAATATATTTCATGCAAGTGACATACATGAGTTAAATACTAATTGCCATAGTTAACATAGGTTGGTTCTACGGGATTCTAATGCGGGCATGTAACACTTTTCATATATGATTCATGGTTTGACTCCCACATTAACATGGCCATTAGCATTAATTAAAGTTGCATATTTTGATTAAAAGCAAATTTGGACAGCAGGATGGTTTTGGCCGTAACTCACAAACGGTTTATCGGAAAAATGCAAACAACCACTTGAAATAAAGCTATCAATGATACCTACGATGCATATTTTGAGTACATCTCACAATAACCAAAAGAATGGCATCCAAACAGCCTTGGGAGGTTTCAGCTCTAAACAAGACCTACGCGTGACAAAACTCGAAATCACACAATTTCGTCGTATCTACCACAATCTAATTACATGCACCACATACACGAGTACTATGGAATTACCATTGATGCGTGGACACAAGAAAATTGATGACGATAGCGACGGGGTTGTGGATTGGCTTTGGCGCGGCATCAACTACTTCTCCACTTCCTTTTCTTCACTTCATTTTTTCCTTCTACCTTGCACAGCCGGTGTCTTCTCCTCTTCCCTAGGGCAACGACACCCTCCTCTCCTTCACGCATTCCTCCATCTTCTCTTTTTCCTCCCTTCTCCACAGCCCCAACTCCTCTCTCTCCCCCTCCGCACCTTCCATAGTCGGCAGCAAGAGGCAAGGTGAAGATGGCCGGCTTGGGGAAGGAGCAGTAGCGAAGGAGGGGCACGGCTGGCCAGAGGGCCTCTAGCAGTGGCGCGCCGACCACTGTTGCGGCAGCCATGGCGGTGTTGCCAATTGGGAAGGTGGCACACGGCCACGGGGAGGCAGCGAGGAGGAGCTAGGCAGAGGTGGCGCCTGTCAGGGGCGGCAGGGAGGGCCCGCCGGTGGCCAAACACACCGGCGGTGGCAGCGGGCCACTGCTGTGAGCGTGGTGGTCTACAGGGAGTGGCGCAGGGGTGGGGAAGAGAGATAGCAAAGGGGCAGCACAAGGCTCTCCAGCCGACAGTGGAGCAGCAGCGGCCAGGCCCAGGCTGTGGTGGCGACAGCGATGGGGCTGGGGTGGCATAGGTCAGCCCAATGCCCCATAGCCCTATATATGTATAAATATATAAATATATATTCATATTCGCTGAATTATCTCAGCCATTGGAAATGAGCAAACCATAAATCAATCATCTGGACTTCAAATCAGATGAGCGAATAGTCTATTTCGACTATCTTGACGATATGGACGCAATTACGGAACCCAATCGTGCATACGAGGCTTAGATTTTTACATTTTCTTTCACTTAAAAATTCAAATTCAAATTGGTTTTATTCTCTAACCTAGGTATTTAAATCTAGAAAAATTCACAAAGGCTATAGGTATTATATATATGCTACTATAAAATTATCAAGCTAAACTAAAATGCATTTGACTAAAATTTATCCAACTTTCCAAAAATGCCCCAAGATAGGTTTGAACTGCGGATAGGCATATAATGTTTCCAAAATTCATGAAAATTTTATATGTGGTGTGTAATAACATATATTTCCTAAATATAAAATTTCAAGCCTTTATATGCGAGGGATTACCACCAAATAGTTAATCTGTAGTCCTGCCATTTTAGGAACTTGGATAAATTCCACTTGATTAAAAGACGAGACCTCTAGGTCTTTCATTGTAAATTCACATAGATAATTTTGGGAGTGGAATGGACCTTTGGAATTATACAAGAACTCTTGAAGGTCATTTACCTTACAAAATTTTATCTGTGTTCGTATTGTCCCAAGTTTTAATGCAGGGAAAAAAGGGGAGCAAGGTCAAATCCTATTGGATGCAAAAACATGAGATGAGGAACAACACATGGTTTTAATTTTTGAGCAAGTTTTAGTGCAATTAATGAGATGATGCGACCATGATCAAAAAATTTATTTCAGCCCAATTTTTCATTGCCTTAACTCATTATATGGGCTTGGGCTGTTACATTTTCGCTCCCATCACATGGATGGAATCAGTAAGGTTGCTCATTCCTTTAGCAGCTCAAAAAGGTTTGTAGTTCCACCATATGGATATCAAATCAGCCTTTCTGAACCGGGTGTTGGAGGCAGAAGTATATGTGAACCAGCCTCCTGATTTTGTTCAAGAGAGAAAAGAGCATCAAGTGCTGAAATTGCACAAGGCACTATACGGCTTGCGACAAGCCCCGAGAGTGTGGAATTCAAAGTTGAATAGCACTCTCATATCCCTTGGTTTCGAAAGAAGTCCAGTTAAACATGCTATCTACAAGAGAGATAGAGGTGAGACTAGTTTAATAGTTGGTGTTTATGTTGATGATTTGGTGATATCACGAGCTTGAAAAGAAGAAATTGTGAAGTTCAAGCTACAGATGAAGGAGCTCTTCAAGATGATTAATCTGGTTTACTGAGTTATTATCTTGGCATTAAAGTACATCAAACACCGGATGGAATCTCACTTGGCAGGTAGCATATGCGAAGAAAATCCTAGAGAATTGTGGCAGGAATTATTGCAAAACGCAAGCTCCGATGGAAACAATTCTCAAGTTAAGTAAGAAAATCATGTCACCACCAGTTGATCAAATGATATATAGAAGTATTGTGAAAAGTTTGAGATACCTTGTCAACACAAGACCAGACTAGGCATATTTTGTTGGTATCACGAGTCGGTTCGTGGAGTCTCCTCCAACCGAACTCATGAGTTCCCTAAAGCATATTTTGAGATACTCAAAGGAACAATTGAGCTAGGGTGCTGCTATGACAAGAAAAACGAAGGAAGTCATCTATGTTTGGAGGGGTCCAGCGATAGTGACATGGTGGGTGATATTGTTGACCGTAAAAATACAATGGGTGTTGCTTTCTTTTTGGGAGGGAATATGGTTAGCTGGTTGTTACAAAAATAGAAAGTCGTTGCACTCTCCTCTTGCGAAAGTATATGGTAGCAGCGTCGGCAGCGTGTCAGGGTGTGTGGTGGAGCGTCTACTTAGTGACCTTCTGAACCGAAAACTTGACAAGGTGGTGCTCAACATCGACAACAAATCCGCTATTTCCCTGGCAAAAACCTGGTGCATTATGACAGAAGTAAACATATTAACACCAGATATTTTGCATCAGAGAATTTGTGGAAGAAGGAAAGATTGATGTGGAGTATGTGCACACTGTTGATCAACTTGGCGATATCCTCACGAAGCCTCATGGACGAGAGAAAGGATCGGGATGCGAGTTGTGAAGAAGCTCAATTAATTAGCTTAGGGAGATAAATGTTAGGTTAAGCTACTTGCAATCGTTTAAGTTTTCTGTTTTTGGTAAATCCGGTTGACTCCGTCGCGTTAGACAAGTTACCGGAGTCCGCATCGTGTTGGACGAGAAGTGTCCTTGTCGAGTTGGACGCGGCGTAGTATCTGAACCCTAGTTGATTAGGAGCCGATGAAGTCTTTATTGTTGGAAAATTAGACAATTTCGTGATTAATTTCAGTAAACAATTCATGACTAAAACAAATATTAGCATGCATAACTCTAGCATACTAGGTGAACAGAACAGCAGCATCGCACATGCAACAGCAAGCATACTTAAAAACAGGATCAGATCACGACACACGTACTGATCGTTTGTAGATGAAGTAGCCGTGACTGTTGCAGAAGCGATGTTGTTGACGACGACGTTGGTGAAGACGGGTCGAAGCAGACGGCGGCGGAGACGACGGTATGCGGCACCGCCTGACTTGGATGGAAGACGACCCGTGGTGACGGACGTGAGCAGTCGCGCGTAGCGCTTCCCAAAAACCTAATTCGTCCTCTCCCGGTGCAGGATCACAAGGACGAGAGGTTCCGGAGACCTGCTCTCCCTCTCGCTGGTGCACGCCGGCGTTCGGGATGGAGTAGATTACTGTGGCGGCGCAAGTAACAAGAGGAGGCAAAACCCTAACTCGTTTTTTAATCTATCTTTGGCTGCGGCCGGTAAGTCATATATATAGGAGAGCCCACGCGGTCTCGTGTCGCGATCACGATCTAAACCGATTAGGTTTCCAACACGTAAGACTTATCTAAACCGATTAGGTTTCCTGGTCAAGCAAACAACAAACTTGTCTGCCAAGAAACCAAAAATTAAAACGGCAAAAGGAAGCCGCGCTCCTGCAAGGTCACGGACCGGATTTCGGCGGACCATTCACGCGTATGTCGCACGCCCGCGCCCTTCGCCCCGGCCCCGGCCCGTGCCCGAGCCCGGCCAGGCGAGGCGAGGCGAAGCGCGCGCGCGCGTGTGTGGTGCTTCCTTTCTCTCCTCATACCAATCACTAAGTGTGGTGGGGAGAACTCACTATATAAAGTGGTCTCCCACCTCCTCCACTAGCAATATGGGACTAAACTCTTGCCCCACCTCTTGCCATTTATTCATGGGCCTTTGAGATTTATTAGGAATTTCAGAAACTGCACATGGGGCAAGCCCATTAGTTCTAACATTTATAAGCAAAGAAATAAAACAGAAAAGTTGTGTGTTATTACAGCGGAAAAACTGCTCTGGACTCTCGTGTTGTTAGGGTTTGCTTGGAAGATCGATTGCTACGTTTGCTCGTGTTTTGTCGAGCAGATTCATCAGGCCTGATTCTAACATTCCTTTCCCGACGAGAAACATTTTAGCCATCATGATAGATGATCGAGGCCTGATTTAAACTTCATCACCGGGACAACGATGGGTACACTGCGAGTTGAGCTACCATCAGCTAGCACTTAAATATAACATACCGGCCGGCCTAATGAGGTCACATCCCTTAAGAGCTCGGTCTCGATCTCGTAATGATCGTCGCACCGAATTGATTGGGAGAACTGAAGCACTTAGTACGTACGTCCGGTCACACTACACGTGTACATGCGATTTAAGAATCTGTCATGATCAGGTGCATGGTCGTTTTCGGCCATGAGACAGCCGGTATTAGCCGATGCTGACCTTGTACCACGCAGTGCAAGGAGGAGAGAGAGAGACAGATCGAGCTCAGTCCGATTAAAGAACGGCGACGTCTGATTAATTGGGAAGTACTCTACTCCCCCCAAGCATGCAATCAACATCGTCGATTGAATCGAGAAAACGGCCGGCCGCCACAGACAGGAGCTCATAAATTGTTGTATTGGATGCTCTCCCTTTCAAGTCTCAACTTCTCTCTCTCTCGCTCTCTCTGTCCGGCCTATTTCTCTCTCTCAGCGATCAGATGACCCGGACAAGCTAACCGAACCTAATTAGCGTAATGGCAGATCTAACATGTTTTAATTGGCGAACCTAGCTATGTCATTCTATATATACACGTAGGGCTGTAACTCTAGATCGACCGTCCATCCTACGGCGGTACGTAAGATGGGATTTTCGATCGCCTCGTCTAATCTGGGAATGGACAGCTGACATCTTACGTACGTACGTGCGCACGTTCAGCGGGAGCTTTCGATAGTACGTGCATGGATGCTATATACGTACGATCGTTTTTGTCCACGGATGCTTCGTCGATGACTCCAATGTATGCAGCTCAACTAGAACAATCTCTACCCTTTTTTCTTTATGCATATGCAACCTAACACTACTACAGATAGCATTTAACGGGACCCCCTTGTACAGACGGCAACCGGGAGACGTCTGTACAATTCTTATCACAGACGGCTCCCAACACCAACCGTCTGCACAAATCACGACCAAGGATGGGGAAAACGCGGGACGGCACAATACAGACAGTTCCCACACGGAACCGTCTGCACAAATAGTACAGACGGTCCCAGTTGGGAGCCGTCTGCACTAACCCGTAGAGTGCAGACGGCTCCCAACCGGTACCGTCTGCACTATTTGTGCAGACGGTCCCAACTTGAAGCCGTCTGCACTAATCCATACAGTGCAGACGGCTACCAGTTGGGAGCCGTCTGCGTTATTTGTGCGGACGGTTCCCTACTTGGAGCCGTCTGCACTAAAGATCACTCCCTCACTCCACTCCCAGCTAGCCGAGCTTCGTGTCCTGCGGAACGTCGTGCCGCCCGCAAGCGCCGCCGCCGACCGGAGCTCGTGCCGCCCGCCGCCGACCTCCCCAAGCCGCCGCCGCCACCCGCCGACGCTCTCCCGCCGCCGCCGCCAGGCCAGCCCCCGAAGCTTCCCCGCCTCGCCGCCTCCCTCACCGCCGCCTGCCTCGCCGCGCCGCCTCCCGGTAAGCCGCCGCGCTCCGTCCTCCCTCCTCCGTCCGCCGCCGCTTCCGGCGCCACCGCCGCTTGCCGCCGCGGTCGATTGAGC
This sequence comes from Stipa capillata, assembly GCA_019208055.1. NCBI lineage: Eukaryota > Viridiplantae > Streptophyta > Magnoliopsida > Poales > Poaceae > Stipa > Stipa capillata. Next base: position 101,351 of record JAGXJF010005179.1, on the reverse strand, counting down.
TCGGCCGGCGTCCCGGCCGATCGACCGCCGGCCCTCAGGGAAATTTTTTTTAATAAAAATAAGAATAAAAATAAAAATAAAAATATGACCAGTGGGACCCACCTGTCAGGGCCTACTATTTTTGAATTTAGTTATTTATTATTTTTACTGAGGAAAAGATCAAAAAGAGTATTTAAATATTTAAATCTTATAAAAATCATAGAAAATTCATTATTAGTCAGAAAAATGCAAATAATATATCAAAATGTTCAGAAAAATAAGATCTATGCAATTATGGCATTTTCACTCGTGTTTGCATTGTAGAAAAAATAAAAATGACTAAAAACTCAAATTAGGGTTTCCGGAACCGCCGGAGAAATTCGGATCGCGATATTTTCAGCGTCCGGACTCCGATTAAATTGATTGCATTTGCATTAGTCTTTATTTTATGTCCTCTATTCCATGACATGCATTTCATCTCATGCCGATGTTCCGCATTTTGATATTTACGTTTATACCCTTAAACCCTTAAATTGCAGTACGATTTCTACATAAGCTCCTTTTTTTCGATGAGAAGCTAGGTGGCTTTCTTTTATTAGGTCAATTTAACACTAATTTCCTTGTTGTGCAGCGCGTGTAGCCAGATGGATCGGGTGTGGATGTACGGTTCTCGTACGAACCAAGCGTACCTTGATGGTGTGACGAATTTTCTTAGAGTCGCCGAGGAGGACAGGTTGAAGAAGGGTGTTGAATTTACATATTGTCCTTGTTGCGATTGTAGAAATGAGAGATCATTTCTCGGACACAACTCAGCCCTACAGATCCAAGCGCACTTGATTATTAGGGGCTTCAAACCGGACTACACGTGTTGGACCAAACATGGTGAAGAGCAGAACATGTTACACGAAGACGTTGGCACCGTCCAAGAACAAGAACCCGAAGTCAACGAAAGCAGAGAAGATGATGACGAAGTAGGTGCAGACGATGATTGTGGCCGCCATGAGGAAGTACGTGCAGACGATGATTGTGGTGGCGCAGAGGACGATGATAGGTTGGATCAGATGCTGCGCGATGCTGACGTGAACTTTAATACTGAGAGAGACCTAAACAAGTTCATGTACTTGATTGAGGACTCAGAAAAACCTTTGTTTCCGGGTTGCAAGCCGAAATACACAAAGCTGTCGTCCGTGCTCGAGCTGCTTAAATTGAAAGCAAGCTATGGTTGGTCAGACAAGAGTTTCACGGCGCTCCTAGGTCTCCTCTCGGAGATGCTTCCGGACGGTAACGAGCTGCCCAAAAACACATACCGAGCAAAGCAGGTGGTTTGTCCGCTGGGGATGGAGGTAGAAAGGATACATGCATGTCCGAACGACTGTATCTTGTACCGGAATGAATTATCGAACTCGCGTTCATGTCCAGTGTGCAAAGCATCTCGCTACAAGCGTAAGAGCCAACCAGACGACGGCGAGTCTTTCATCGAGCCGAAGAAAGGAGTTCCCGCTAAGGTGGTGTGGTATCTGCCCGTAATTCCGCGTCTGAAGCGTCTGTTCGCGAACCCAAAAGAGGCCAAGTTGTTGTGCTGGCACTCGGAGGACCGTAAGAAAGATGGAAAGCTAAGACACCCTGCCGACTCCGCGCAGTGGAGAAACATCGACATGATCTTCGAACACTTCGGTGCGGAGCCGAGGAATATAAGGTTCGCGTTGAGCACGGACGGAATGAATCCTTTCGGCAACATGAGCAGCCGGCACAGCACTTGGCCAGTTGCTCTTAGTATGTACAACCTACCACCTTGGCTGTGTATGAAGCGGAAGTACATCATGATGTCACTGCTTATCCAAGGGCCGAAGCAACCCGGGAATGATATCGACGTCTACCTAAGACCTTTGGTGGAAGATCTGAAAACACTGTGGAATGAAGGGGTACAGGTGTGGGATGCGTACAAACAGGAGAACTTCACCCTACACGCCATGTTGTTCTGCACGGTCAATGATTTGCCTGCCCTACGTAACCTTTCGGGCCAGAGTAAAGAACCAGACAAGGCTTGCCCTCAGTGCTTGGATGGTACCGCGAGTAGGTGGCTGGCCCACTCCCGTAAGACGGTGTTCATGCGCCACCGTAGGTTCCTTAAGAGGAATCACCCGTACCGCAATATGAAGGAACAATTTGACGGGACGAGGGAGAGAGCTTTATGTCCAAGGCATTACAGCGGGCAAGAGGTGTACAATATGGTTAAGGATATCGATGTTGTCCTTGGAAAGAGCGGTAAAAAAGTGAAGGCCAGCGGCATGTGGAAGAAGAAATCAATATTTTGGGAGTTATCGTACTGGCGGCACCTTGAAGTTCGCCACTGCATCGACGTTATGCACGTAGAGAAGAACGTGTGTGACAGCCTGATTGGTCTCTTACTTAATATTCCAGGGAAGACGAAGGACGGCCTCAACGCACGTCTCGACTTAGTAGACATGGAGATCAGGCCCGAGCTGGCACCTGAGCCCTCCCAACAAGGCAGAACAAGGCTTCCTCCGGCCTGCTATAACCTGAAAAAGGCCGAGAGGACCGAACTATGCCGGTGCTTGCAAGGTGTGAAAGTTCCGTCCGGTTACTCCGCCAACATCTCGAAACTTGTTTCGATGGAAGATCTAAAATTAGTTGGTATGAAGTCCCATGATTGCCACGTGTTGATGACACAGATGCTTCCTGTTGCAATCCGAAATATCCAGCCGAGCTATCTCCGAGACACAATCATTAGGCTGTGTTACTTCTTCAACACAATCTCTCAGAAGGTCATCGATCCCGAAGCACTAGATGCGTTGCAGGCCGATGTGGTGAAGACATTATGTCATCTTGAGATGTACTTTCCTCCGTCGTTTTTTGATATCATGGTCCATGTTACCGTCCACCTCGTGAGAGAGATAAAGGTCTGTGGACCGGTATTTCTACGTCAGATGTACCCGTTTGAGCGGTACATGGGAATTCTCAAGCAGTACGTACGAAATAGATCTCATCCAGAGGGCAGCATCGTCGAAGGTTACACAACCGAAGAGGTGGTCGAGTTCTGTATCGATTACATGGAACAGCTCAAACCAATAGGTGTGCCTACGTCTCGCCACGAGGGGAGACTGGACGGCAAAGGGACCATTGGAAGGAAAACACTCATTCCTGACTACGCGTCGTTATCTCAAGCCCATTTCATAGTCCTGCAACACATGACTGAAGTAGCCCCTGTATATCAACATGCATAAGGACGAGCTATGCAGAGAGAATCCAGGCCGTACGGAGGCTTGGCTTACCAGACAGCACAACCGCAGCTTCAACAACTGGTTGCAGGTTCGAAGTGCTAATAGTACAACAGAGGAGAATATTGGCTGGTTGGCTAGATGGCCAAGTCACACAATCCTGAAATTTGAAGCATACGACATAAATGGGTACACCTGTTATACCAGAGCACAGGATACGAAGAGCACGGTATAAAACAGCGGTGTCCACATAGATGCCTTCCAGGACAAACGTGGGGTGTGTACGTACTACGGCCACATTGAGGAGATCTGGGAACTCGACTACATACGTTTCAAGATCCCCCTCTTCCGGTACCGTTGGGTCGCACTCTCAAGTGTTAAGGTCGACAAGTACGGCATGACTACAGTGGACCTCGAACGTGCCGCATACAAAGATGAACCATTTGTACTCGCTAAGCAAGCTGTTCAAGTCTTTGATGTCTAAGACCCGGCAAATCAGAAACTTCACGTAGTCCTTCAGGGGAAAAGAAGGATTGTCGGAGTTGAGAATGTCATGGACGAAGAAGAGTACAATCAATTTGATGAGTTCCCTCTTGGAGACGGCACCGCGCTCAACGAAGAACAACTACCGATCGGGGCCACCTGCTACCTGCGCGTCGATCATCAAGAAGGGCTGGTTGTTAAAGGAGATTAGGTTATTTTCTTTGATGTAACCCGATTGTTATGTATCGCCTCCAGGGTTTTTCTGTATGAACTATTAATGCAATAATAGGTTTGCAGAATTTGAGTTACAGTAATATGAATGAGACCTACACCATGTGATAGTTCGTACGAAACCATAAATTTACATAAAAAATCTTGTCATGCGGAGTTTGTTTGCAGTAGCTATGAATTTTACAAGTTTATGGGTTTAAGGGCATTTTCAAACATTTCCATAACAGTAACATGAATAACAGTTATACCATAAAATTGTCAAGATTAAAATATGAATTTACAAAAAAATTCAACTCAATTGGAATTAATATGAATTTTCTATGATTTTCAGAAATTTAAGTCATTTCTAGTAATAGGTAACCCTATTTCTAGTAATAAATAAATAACATGAAAGTCATGACAAGTGGGACCCTAGGTCAACTCGGGCAAAAATCTTTATACAGACGGCTCGTAGTACAGAACTGTCTGCACTAATCATTATCCAGACGGCCCCGTACTGAGAACCGTTTGCACTAATATTGCAGGCGTCCCACCTGCAGTATTAATACAGACGCACACTTTATTATGAGCCGTCTGTACTATTAATCCAGACGGCTCCATATTGAGAACCGTCTGCACTAATGTTAATGCAGACTGCTCCATATTGAGAACCGTCTGCACTAATGTAGTAGGGTCCCGCCTGCACTCTTTGTACAGACGGCTCCGTACTGAGAACTGTCTGTAGTAATAATAGTGCAGACGGATCTTGGTGTAGAACCGTCTGCACTATTAGTCCGGACGGTTCTATTTTCCGGACCGTCTGGAATAGCTTCTATAATAAATCCCCTCTTTCCAAAGCCGCGCTCCAGTTTCAATTTTCGCTAAGTGCCCTAGCCTGTCGCGCCCGAAGCCCTCTGCCCCGACGACGCCGCCGCCGCCCCGACGCCATCCCTCTGCCCCGACGACGCCGCCGCCTGGAGCCCTCGGCCCGACGCCGCCGCCGCCTTCCCGACGCCATCCCTCTGCCCCGACGAGCTCCGCCGCCCCCGAGCTCCCCGCCCCCGAGCTCCCCGCAGCCCCCGAGCTCCCCGCCGGAGCTTCCCCTGCCTTGAAGATCCGCCACCCACAACGCCGTGCCACCCCTGGGTTCCTCCGCGACAATCGGCCTCGAGCTCAACCCCTCTAGATCTTCCGACGAAGCAAACCACCGCAGTTAAGCATCGTGACCAGTACATGTAATGAACTTGTTGAATGATCATGCTTGAGGATGGATTCTTCCAGTGGATTGTCTCATACTTTGATTAAAATCGAGTCTGGACAGCATGTCCTTTTTTTGTTGTGTAAATCTGCAACTGACAATTGTTAAAGAATTACATGTTTTTTAACAATATTTGTAAGGCATGTTCGTCACTAGAGTATGGTTACTAGGAACAATTACCACCATATATAGTACTGCTGCTGTTATTAGGTTGTTTAGTGAACTTCAACCAATAACGTTGTCACACTTGTTTCATTAGAGCTTCTAATTAGAGTACTCTAGAATTTTTTTCATTAAGCAATGATCTTAACTCTTAATAGATCAAATCTTAATATATTTTGTTAAATAAGTTAATACAAATTATCAAATAACCAGTGGTGTATGTACAAGATTACTTTTAAAATGACAACTTGCCATTTTTATATGTATGGAGATAACTCTATGACGTAAGAAGTTAATCGTGAAAAATGAAGATGGCAATGTATAGTATTGTTGAGTGGTAATTTATTAAAAATGTAGATAGTAACTAGACCTTAATGCCTTTGGTTAGCTTGGTTAGTTGAATCATGAAAGAAGTTAAAAAATTCGATAACAGCATGAAAGGAGTACTTGGGTTATAACTCATGAACGGCTTATGCTCAACGAACAAACGATCGAGAGAATGGAGAAGATATGGAGGGAAGATGCAACGCGCCAGACTATGGCAGATATAGTAAACAGTTCGTCGTGGCTCCGTCGTAAGCGTCAGTCTAAGTCATCGGAGAGTGAAGCAAAGCCGGAGGCAAAGACATCTTAGGGTTTAGGGTTTGATATCGTTAATCCGAGGATTTAGGGTTTGATCTTCGAATGGCCTCTTTAACATATTTTGGTAAACCTCCGATGAGGGGTGTTAGGGGACTCATACGTGTGTGTGCATACAAAAAACTTTCTAAGTCTAGCTAGAGTTCATGTGTCTTTATATGAAAATGTGTGGAATCTTGTCGTGTACTGCATGTCTGAATTTTTTCGTCTTTTGAAGATGGCGTCCAGAGGAGATGAACGTGAACTGCCGGTGGCCTCTTCTCCTCGACAAGATGAGCCACACTTGTCTCCTCAACCGGCTGCACCTGAGCCCTCCCAACATGCAGAAGTCTCGTCTCATGAGCAAACCGAAAAATCGGGTGGGCAGAAGCGAAAGCGAGGTGGCCGAGGCAAAAATAAAATGCCCACGGGTCACTACACGATAACTCATGTCAGCGATGAGGGTGTGCCCCTATTGCCTCAGCAGGCTCAGGCGGCATTCCGCAGTGCGTGCGCCTCACTGGCGAGGACGAAGGTCCGGATAACGTACGCCAGCTGGCCGTCAGTGCCGGATAACAAGAAGTAGTTCCTGTGGAGCACAATCAAAGCACAGTTCGACTTCCCCGAAGGTACCGAGCAGGCCGTGGAAAGACAGGCAAAAGCCAAGATGGGCAAGGTGTGGAAGACCTTCAAGAGCGAGCTCTACAACACGTACATGAAGAGCGATCTTATGCCCTACAGGCAGGACTCGAAGACTTACGGGTTCTTGGAGGATCAATGGGCAGAATTTGTGGAGAGGTGCACGTCGGAGGAATTTGTGCAGCGGAGTCAGGCAAACAGGGCCCGCCAGGCATGCAACGTTCACCCCCACAGGCTCGGAAGCGGTGGGTACGCGCGCAAAGAGTTGGAATGGAGAACAGAGGATGAGCGGGCGTCTCAAAAGAGTCGCGACACACCGTTCTCCCAGATCCCAGAGAGGCGGGCCCGAAACTGGTATCGCGCGAGGGCCAGCATCTCGGCTGATGGCACCGTCGCCTTCAACAAGCCCGAAACCATCCAGGTGGCTGAAAACATCCTGCGACTGTCAGAACAAGCCGCCCAAGGAACTTTCCAAGCAGCCAAGGAGAAGGACATACTAACCTCGGCTCTGGGAAACAAAGAGCACCCGGGTCGAACGCGTGGCGTGGGGGTTACGGTTCCATGGAAGATGGGATTCCCCGATGATGCGGGTTCATACAGGAGTCGGAGGAGAACGAAAGCAGAGCGCGAGGCAGCCGAGCGTGAAAGGATGAAAAAAGAGCTGATGGAAGAAATATATGCAGGCCTGGAACAGAGGATCGATGCGAGGGTCGAAGAACGGGTGCGGCAGATAAGGCAGGAGGATGCAGCCGCTGCGGCCGACCGCAGCCCCACAGGCTCATCCCCACATGCTCGGCGCAGGAGTAGCTGCGCATCCGTGGAAGACGTCCACGAACAAGCCGCTCATGAGCACGTTCCGGAAGACGACCGCGCCGACGACTTTCATGTCGAACCGATCCCTCCTGAAGACGACGTCATCAAAAGATTCCCTGTCGACGACATTACGATCGTAACTAGCTGCAAGCTCCTCGTGCCCAGCTGTTTTGGCCCCACTGACATGATTGAGGCTAGCACGGGGTTAGCATTTCCATATTATGAAGACACGAGGGTGCACGGAGTTCCGTTAGCGGCGGGTAACGCTAAGGTGGCAGTGGACATGGTGCATGCGAATTGCTCCTCCTTCACACTTCCTGTACCGCCGGAGGACGATGTCACTACACTGGGGCAGGCCGTCAACAATTTCATCCAGTGGCCGAAGAAGTACATTTCCCTGGTTGCCCCTCCACCTCCTGCACGGCCCCTGTCTCCGGTACGTTACGGTCCAGATTTCTCACTCCGTGCTCCTCCACCGAAGGTGAAATCCGCTTCAGCACAATCCAGGCAATCTAGCAGATCTAGCCAGCAGACTGCCAAAACGACTCCTCAATCTCAGCGTAGGGCCACCAGAAATAGCACGAAGTCGGCCAAGGGCAAAGAGGTAGACGAAGAGCCCGAGATAAGAGTCTACACGGAAAGGCAGCCGCTAGTGACACGGGTGGCGTTAGAACGACTTGGTTGCGCAGCTCAGATTGTGCACGAATTTTACATGAAGAGGTCCAACGAGGAGAGAGCGCTTCCTCAGAATATCTGCGCCATGTACAAGCGGCAACATTTCCTCCATCCAGGTGGAACCTTTACCATCGAGTTCTCGGATTTAGCCGACCTCTACCGTCATGACGCCCTCGATGTCAGCCTATTAAGATGCTGGACATTGTAAGTGTTCTCAATCACTGTTTAAGCTAACTACATTGCCTAACTTATTGATACGCTCTTTCAATGACATTACTTCTATGTGTAGACATATGATTCAAGAGGCTAGGAAAGAAAATCCTAATATCGGATTCCTCGATCCATAAGTGGTCATATGCACAATGGTCCAATTCCAGCCGAACGAGGTCGAGGAATACATTGCGGACGTCATGCTCATTCACTCTACTAAGCGCGTCATTCTTCTGCCGTACAACTATGACTTCCACTGGATGCTCGTCGTGCTCGAGCCAGACTATCTACATGCCACGTACTTCGACTCCAGGGACTACCCACCAGAGAAGTACGCAAATTTGACGAAGGTGCTCGACGGGGCGTTCAAGAAGTATGTTGACAAGGGGGGCTTGTGAAAACACCACGAACCGAACCGAGACACCGATTTCATTTCCCGGTAATAATTCCTCCCTCGCCCAAGAATAATCACCTCGCACGTTCTAATATGTATTCGGTAAAACTAAATTACCCTGCACGTAACCATGATTTCTACAGTGTCACAAGCAGCCGCCGGGCAACAATCTCTGTGGATACTATGTCGCGACATATATGAGGCAGGTCGTTAGCTCTAGTCCGGTAGATGTGGCGGTTAGTGTCATTACACTATGTAGTTCCATTTTTCATCGTTCGGACGTCGTGTCTAACCTAGCTATTTAATTTCCTTCTGCAGAGTTTTAAGTTCCCTACAGATGAGCTCGACACTGAGGGCGTCCGGTTTGTTCAAAAATAGTTAATAGCTTTCATACTTAGAGAGGTGTTGAAGGAAACCGGAGAATTCCATTGTCCTCAAAATGTTCCTCCTCAATGACTTGAGAGTTTTTTTCCCCAACAATGCATGTGAATGACTTTGTAGTTGAGAATAACGTTTAATGTTTGTTTCTGAATGCTATGTCTAAGATCAATGCGTACATTGTGTGTCTGTGCATGCTATGCCTGCCATTATGTCACTTTGTTTCTAGCGTTTTCACTGCCGCGCCAGGACCGCTCTAGAGTTTAGGAATGCTAAGCCATAACATCTACATGTTGTGTGTCTGTACCGCACCGGGTATCGTTACCCTGCCGCACGGCTGCTGCGACAGCAGAAACGGTAGTTTCCGCTGCCGCGGCAGCAACGTCACCTTGCCGCACGGCTGCCGCGGCAGCAGGCGGCAACACCGTCGCCCTGCCGCACTGCTGCCGCTGCAGCGGAATCAGCCATTTCCGCTGCCGCGGCAGCAGGTGGCAGCAACGCCGCCTTGCCGCACGGCTGCTGCGGCAGCCGAAACCTCTGTTTCCGCTGCCGTGGCAGCAGGCGGTAGCACCGTCGCCCTGCCGCACGGCTGCCGCGGCAGCGGATTTAGCCATTTCCGTTGCCGCGGCAGCAGGTGGCAGCAACGCCGCCTTGCCGCACGGCTGCCGCGGCAGCCGAAACCTCTGTTTTCGCTGCCGTGGCAGCAGGCCGTAGCACTGTCGCCCTGCCGCACGGCTGCCGCGGCTGCGGATTCAGCCATTTCCGCTGCCGTAGCAGCACGTGGCAGCAACGCCGCCTTGCCGGACGGCTGCCGCGGTAGCCGAAACGTATGTTTCTGCTATCGTGGCAGCAGGCGGCAGCGCATTCTGTACAACCAGACTGCTACCGCGGCAGCAAAAACGCTGGTTTCCGCTGCCGTGGTAGCATGGTTTTCCTGCCAAAGCAGTAATACAGACGGTTCCAGGGCTAGAACCATCTGTACAAAGTATTTGTGCAGACGGTTCTGTGTACGGAACCGTCTAGAAAAATACTTTCGACTACTGTTCAGTCCATTTGTGCAGACGGTTCTGAGCACGGAACCGTCTAGAAAAATGCTTCGAACGTACTGTCCAGTCCATTTGTGCAGACGGTTTTGTAGATGGAGCCGTCTGTACAAATGCTTTCGACGTACTGTTCGGTTCATTTGTGCAGACGGTTCGTGTGTGCCTACGTCTGTACTAATTATTTGTACAGACGGTTCATTAACCGTCTGCACAAATATGATTTGTCCTGACTGTTTCGGCCAGACGGTTCGAAAAACCGTCCCGCCCGGTGTTTCCGAACCGTCTGGACAAATCGTTTCTGTAGTAGTGTTTTCTGTAAGATTTGTGCCAAAAGCATATAACCTTTTCCTTGAGAAAATCCAAAAGCATATAACTAAATAACAAAACATGTAACGGTGGTTTAATCAATTGGATTATCGTAATTCACCTGTAATACGTACCTCAGTCCGTTAGTCTAAAGGCTTATATATAGTTGTGCAGTAGGATTAGTCTCACATAGAGAGTTTACATAGAATTGGTTCAACATATATACCCTTGTGTTATAGAATTGGTTCAGCATATATACCCTTGTATTCCAAACGTAGCACCTCCCGGTTAACCCTTTTACATGAAGCGTGGACGAAAGTATAAGTAGGGTACCATGTATACATGGGCGTGCCCCACATGTGGGCTAGGCATTAAGCAAATTTTGGACAAGGTGTTATAGTTGATATCAGAGCATTAACCCTGGTTGCTATGGGGTCGCATGTGCATGTAGGCCCATGGAGGGCACAGGGTACGGGACATGTACCGAGGAGTGGCCCTAGTCATCTGTCGTGTGTGTGGTGTGTTGCTAAGCGTGTCAGCCCTTGGAGGAAGGTGAGTGTAATACCTCGGCCTAGTAGTATAGAGGCCCATGTGTAGTTTTATGGTGGGATTAGTCCCATATGGAAAGCTTAGATAGAGTTAGTCTAGCATATATATCCTTGTGTTCCAAATGTAGGACCTCCAGGTTAACCCTTTTATACGAAGCGAGGATGAGAGTGTAAACGGGGTGCTATGCATATATGAGCTCACCCCATGGTGGGTTCAACATTAAGCACATTTAGATCGGGATGTTACACCACCGCCATGCCAAACACGTCTAAAAGATTGCTATTTTCTCTGTTGTATAAGATGTCTTCTCTTTCTCATGGGTTTTCCTATTTAATTTCACCATATATTTGTATATTAATATGAACATTAATTGCTTAGAAAAGCATAAAGGGATAAACTATTATATAGTAGGTTTTTTGTTGACTTCTCTAACTGACATGAAAGGTATAAGATAAGACTGTCTTCTCTACTACTAGAGATGCTCTAATAGACTCTTTGGCAAACTACATTAAAATTTAATAGGTTTATTTAAGAAAATTATTGTAACTAATCATGCTATTTTGGAACCTGGGTGTTTCTTTTACACCCATCTTATTTTGTGCTCGCTCCAATTTCTTTATGTAGAGCGTGGAAATTTGTTTGAAAATTCTAAATAGCTATAAAATCACAATCATAAGAAAGTTTTTATGAATAAGAATCTAATAGTATAAATTTTGTGTAACATATCCACGTATTATTAGATTAATTTTTAGTTAAAATTTGAACTTGAACAGCCAAACTATGTTTTATATCTTGAATGGAGGAAGTGACTCGGAAGAAATTATCCATTTGCAGCTTGGTTTAGAAAAGAGAGGATGGTCACCCTCCAACTTTCTCTCGAGCTTATGTTGACCCCTTAAGTTTGAAAATTTCTTTCTCCATCGTGGAACTTTCAGTTTCGGTCCAAACAAGAATACCTGACCACACAGCGCGCTTCATAAGCCGTGCCAGGTGGATGTACTAACATGGATTCGAGAGCCGTTTGATAACTCGGTCAGCCAAGCACCTCCTTCCGCTGGCTCAGCGTCAGCTCATGGCGTGGATGTGCTATCTCACCTCCTCCCGGCAGCTCTGACATCTCTGCAGATTCCAAGCTGGCATGATGGTGGTAGTGGCGGAAAACAGTGAACTCGAAACCCGGCTAGATTTGGCAAGATGTGGTAGCGGTGGTGGAGGAACATAGCTAGCGGCAGTGTCGCTCAACCCAGTTGGATCTGACCGAGGGTGATGGCTATACGGTGCTGCCGCAATATAGCTGCAAAGTGATGAATATCGGGTATCTATGTCCAGATATTACATAGAAAAAATATGACAACATTGAGAAAAAAATTATTTTAAATCTTGGACTATGGTGCTTGGTTCAACTTGAACACTGAACTATGAAACCATTAATATTAAACCCTAAACTTTGTAAAACCATTTATATATTTAGATCTTGAATTTTGTAAAACCGTTTAACTTAAATCCTAACTCGGTTTTAGATGGTGGTTTTGCATTTAGGTGTTTTTATAAATATGAAAAATGTCATGGATATAGATCATACTATGGGATGGTAACCTACAAAGTTCATCTAAAAAAAAGATCATTTATGTCCTATACAAAAATGACAAGAAAATTTTATTTACCTCTTATCTTTTTTGTACAGAACACAAATGATCATATTGTTTGATGAAATTTTACCAGTTCCTATTAAATTCCATCTTCCACACCCATGAATTTTTTTCAAAAAATTTGGGAACTTCCGGAGACAAAACCACCCTTCAAATGTTAGCTTGGTTCTTTAGAGTGGTTTTGTACTGCCCAAGTTTCAGAAATTTTTGAAAAAAATTCATGGACGTAGAAATACTATAGGATGAGAACCTACAAAAGTTATCTAAAAATATGACCATTTTTGTTCTTTAAAAAAGGACAAGAGAAATCTATTTATCTCTTGTCATTTTCGTACAAGATACAACTAGTCATATTTTTGGATGAATTTTTACAGGTTATCATTTTATAGTATTTGATATATCCATGAATTTTTTCCATATTTTATAAAAATCCAAAGATGCAAAATCACTATCTAAACTTAGGCTAAGGTTCAAGTTAAATAGTTTTAAAAAGTTCAGAGTTTAATATAGACAGTTTCGTAGTTTAGAGTTTAAATTGGACTAAACGTCATAGTTCAAGGCTGAGAATGAACTTGTTTATCACATTTAAATAAATCAATTGTTGTTCTACATATACTAATCTCTCAACCATGCACGCATGGTAGCACGATTATATATGAAATAAAAATTGACAAAATCTTTCAGCCAGCCTCGTCGTAATGAGTTTTGGAGAAAGAGCCGGCTGGCCTCCTCATGACATCCACAACTTTGTCGATATCAGGGGCGTATGTAGAGGAAAATATAATTACAATTTTGTGGGGGGTTGGCGATGATCTTAGGGACCAATCTACATGTTCCTACGTTAAAGCAGAGGAATCAATGGAGAGATCAAAAGCAAGCCAGTTCCTTGAGGCAGCCCTTGGCAGTGCCCTTGGCATTCTGGCAGACCGCCATGGTCTTGTTGTTGGTGCCTTTGAACTCGACATTGATGTCGTTCATCTCCACGCCGCTGCACGGTATCTTGTCCGAGCACAGCAGGCTGACGGCCTCCGGCGTGGACGACGTGCCGGTGATGTTCTTGAAGGTGACGTCCTTGATGGAGACCTTGGAGGTGCCCTTGGCGGGGCAGATCTTGTTGGGGCAGTACTTCATGTCGATGATGATGGGGTTGGCCACGAACTCCATCTTGATGTTTTCGTAGTGGATCTTGGAGGCGGTGAGCGTCGACGCAGCGTCCTCGTAGGACTTGATGCGGACACCATTCGTGCTCTTCTTGAGCGTGCAGTCCTTGACGTTCACCTCGTCACGTCCTTCTCATCCTTATACCTGCCGAGGCTGCCAATGCTGATGCCGTGGCCTGGTCCGCAAGTGACGCCCGGTGATGTTGATGCTCTGGCTGCCCGGGCCGATAGAGATGCAGTCGTCGCCGGTGCCGATGGTCGTGTCGATGATGCTGATCTTGGACGAGTCCCCGATGTGGATGCCATCCGTGTTGGGGCTGTCCCCATGCGCGGTGACGGTCACGTCCTTGACTGTCAAGCCATTGCACTCGTACATGTTCATGTGGAAGAACTTGGCGTTCAGGAGCGTGATCCCCTCGACGGTGCCATTGGTCACGAAATCCAGCACCAACGACTACATGTCATGCACATGCGCGCGCGTGCACGCATGACCAACGTTAGATTTATTTATTAGTAGCTTGCATTGGATGGAGAGCTGTGCTTCGTTGTGCAAAGAAGATTACCACGCAAATGAAAATGTCTGTATAAGTTAGTTAGATAGCTCACGTACATTGGGCAGGATCTTGCAGTCGTATTTCTTGCTGCAGGCGTTCTTGGTCTAGACGGAGGGGCCCTGGCCATCGAGCTTGCCTTTGCCTGAGATGACGAGGCTCTCGACGCGCATGATCTCGATCCAGTTGGCCTTGTACTGGGATAGGTCGGTGGAGCCGAGCAGGTTGCCGTCGAGCTGGATGGTCACGCCGTCGCCCTTGCACGGGCCGGTGAAATTGAGGGGCCCCGCCAGGTAGTCGCCCTTGGGGATGAGGATCGTCGGCTTCCCGGTGCCCCCGCAGGCCTTCGGCCACGCCTTCTCCAGCGCCTTGATGCAGTCCGCCTTGCCGTCGCCCTTGGCGCCGAGCTTGGTGATGTCGAAGGTTCCCCCTGGACCGGACTCCGCCGCTGGGCCCTCCGCAAGGACGCTCGCTTTCTCCTTCGGGGCGGGCTTCGCGTGCGCGGCGGTGCACACGACCATCAGGAGGAAGAAGACCCTGACAGCATTGCTTCCGAATGCCATTTTCGATTTATTTGTTATGTGTGTACTGCTCGTCTGTTCCGACGATGATTTTGGGCCCGGAGGAGCTGTGCTTGCTATGTTAAGCCGGGAAAGTTTTAGCTTTTGGTCTCTTTGCACCATGGCTGACCACTGGCTAGGCTACGAATGTTCATATCCCTTGGTTGATCTGTATGTCATAGACCATTTGAACATTTCTTTCCCTAAACAGCGGAACTACGAAACTACTAAAATTGTGTTGCGTGTTTTTCTGAACGGGCCTAATCAGCCAAAATTATCATGTGTGCGCCAGCACCACCTCCTTCATCGTTGCCGAAGAAGAACACCGCACTGCTGAATACCCCTTGCTCCACCATAGATTTATTCGATCGTTTTCTTGCCTGCTCGTCAGAGGCGGCTGTTATGGTGTGAGAATACGTAGGAGCACCAGCATGTAACTTGATCTTGAAACCTGAAATGTCATTAAATTCCTATACGAACGTAGTACAGCAGGAATATAATCCCTTTTTTTAATATAGAAGAAAAACTATCTCGGTCTCTACATCTAAAGGTACATACAATTAATTATTATATAGTTAAAAATATGAACAATTCAAATAGCAACTAGGATAAAATGAGATACATAAAACTAGAATAAAAAATTAATTAGCCTATGATTAGACCGCCATCCAAACTGGGACATCAAGCCCCTGGTAACAACTCTAAAAGTCTTGGCACCAGTATCCATTTGCTCTTGCATTGATGATTGCCGTTGCAATATAGACCACGACCACAGCCAATTGATACAAAAGAATAGTGTTTGCAAAGGATTGGTTAGCTTCTTTTTATCAAAAATAATGTCATTTCTGCATAACTAAATTAATCAGCATAAAGTAGTGACTCTCACTAGAAGTTGTGAGTAAAATGATCTATGTACCCCTCGCAACCAATCCCCAAAAATATAAGGGACACTACGAGGTGGTGAGAGGCCGAAAGCTATATATATTGCTTGCCATGTGAATCGTGCGAATTGGCAATCAACAAAGAGGTGTTGTGTTGTCTCTTCATGATTGCAGAAGGCACATAGAAGGCTATTTGCCAATGTCTTTTAGCTAGATTATCTTTTGTCAATATGACTCCCCCCACAAGCAACCAAATGAAAAAAAAATTCTTAAGAGGTATCTTTAGTTTTCATAACAGCTTCGATCAAGGGCAAAAGTTAACTTCACTTAGGGTGGTGTACATAGATTGAACTGAGAATTTGCCATTAGCATGGAGGTCCCAGCGAAAGATGTCTCTATCTGGTGTAAGATTGAGAAAGGTAACCATAGCAACCAGCATATTCCATGCCACCAACTTCGGTCGTACAATAGCCCTTCTAAAGGAGACATTGATAGGGATAGAACTCATCACCTCCACAACCGTGACATGTTTGGCCCTAGTAATATGGTATAATGTTGGGAACTGTGCTTGTAAATAGTGACCATCAAGCCATTTGTCTTCCCAGAATCTAACTTCAGTTCCACAGTTGACAGAAAAAGTGCCAAACCGTAGGAACAACTCATTTACTTTCATCAACCCGCTCCAAAATTGGGAGTCACTAGGATGAGGCTTAACAAAGGATAAATGCTTATCTTTGAGATATTTATTCCAAATGAGTGCTGGCCAAACCCCATCCTCATTGAGCAACTTAAACAGTCATTTACTAAGAAGACACTTATTCTTAAGCTGAACATCTTGAATTCCAAGACCCCCTTGCTCTTTGGGTCCACAAAGAATACCCCACTTCACCAGTCTATACTTACGCTTATGATTGTCGCTTTGCCTAGAGAATTTGGATCTATCAAAATCAAGTCTTTTGTGCACCCCAATAGGTACCTCAAAAAAGGAGAACATAAACATAGGTAAGCTACTTAGCATTGAATTAATAAGGACAAGGCGTCCCTTGCTAGAAAAGGTGATGACCCTTCCAACTACTGAGTCATTTTTCAAAACGATCCTCGACTCCTTTCCAATGTTTATTCAGCAGTTTCCTATAGTGAATAGGGATACCAATGTAACGGAACAGGAATGAACCCAGCTCACAACCAAAAAGTTGAGAGTACTAAGTTTCGTATTCCTTGGCCCTGCCAAAATAGTAGACCTCGCGTTTATGAAAATTTATCTTCAAACTTGATAGTTGTTTGAAGACATTGAGTAAGACTTCATATTAGTAGCTTTTTGTAAGTCATGATCCATAAAAGGATGGTATCTCGGCATATTGCAAGATGGATAGCCCATCATCCACTAAATGGGGGACAACACTACTAAATTGTCCATCGGTCTTAGCACGCTCAATAATTATTGCTAGCATGTCAACCACCATATTGAAAAGAATAGGAGACTGAAAGAGCATCTAGGCCCTAATTTGGTTTTGATGGTTAATGGCAACCTAAACTGGAATCTAATGTTTACATTTGAGTGTAAGCAGATCTTACAGGTTCCATGATGAAGGGCTATCCAGAGAAGGATGGCCACCAAAAAGGTACAAGGTGGGTTCAAGGACAAAGAGATGGCTGTGCTAGGGAGCTGTGCCACAGCTGAGAAGAAGCTGGTGCTGTGCAGGGAGCTGCAAGCAGGGTGATGGTGGCTTGATGCGTCAAGGGCCGTGACTTCAGCTGGTGGCAGGTGAAGCCTAGATTTGCTAGTTTCTTTGAGTCCATAGGAACCACCCGTACTATCAAGAGGGATGAAACAGTAGCAGTTGTCTAAGGGAACCTTGCTCATTGCTCACAGTGTTGGTCAAGGGGATTGGTGCTTTGAGGCCAATTGCCCTGTGTCAATAGCTTTGCACAAAAGTATGTAGCTGTGTGAAAACCCTAGAGCCTTAGGCACCTGTGTGACACAGCTGTGTCACAGGTGGTCTTCCGCTCTATGACTCAGGTACACCTCTGTACCGGGAGAGAGCTTGTAAAAGCTAAGGGAACTGCTCTGCGGTAGGGTCTGCTGTGTCAGGGGTCTATCGGAGGTTCTCTCCTTTTCAGGTAGCTTAGGTAGAGTATGCTGAGGGCATGTAGTGTGCCAGGACCGGGCTGGGTAGTGCTGCTATCAGCTAAGGGTTCACCTGTGTGTGCCGCCGGTGACACAGGTGTCGGTCTGCCTGAGCCGGTTCAGTTGAGCGTAGGGTATAGCTGTGTCACAGGTGGTTGACACCGGTGGCTCACTTAATCCTACGTGGCAACAGGGTAACGGTCAGGTGCCTGTGGACCCTATATATAGGGGACCAGGGGAGGACTCTGTCCTCAACCTTGCTCAAATCAGTGATTCTCATACGACCGTTGCAAAGCCTCCAACCACTCCACAAGAGCCAAGCGCCTAAGGGTTAGTTCGAGTGGGTTTGTGAGCTAGAGCACGAGCAAAGGTTCCTCCAAGAGATTGCTGCTGGATCATCTGTTACTCTTGGGGTTTGTCTGCTCCTAGACGGGTGTAGGAGTTGCTGGTATCACCCGAGCTTGTGTTGGCTGAACCAGTAGTTTGTGAAGGTGTTCTGAGGTCTACCTGCTGCAAGGAAAAAGGATCTCCACAAGCAAGAAGGAAGAGTCCTGAAAGATCAGGTACTCGGAGAACAAGCACGATTCAGTGCTGGCCATCTCCTAGGAGTGGTCTCTCCAACGGAGACGTACTTCTCTGCAAGAGTTGGGAACTTCGGTGAAAAATCTCTGAGTCTCCTTTACTTTCCTGCATTGCTTGCTTATCTGTTTACTCTTGCTTGCTTGTATCTCTTAGACTTGCTCTGTTGTTCTTACCTGATCACCTGTGCTAGCTTACCTTTATACCTGTGTGTGATCATCTGTTACTCAGCTGTTTCATTCACTTGTACTCATCTGTGCTAGCACCTGTGTATCAGTTAGTCTAAGCAGATCACCTGTGTTAGGTTATCTTCTCACCTGTGTCTTATACCTGTGTGACAGCTGTGTGTTAATTTACACATAGTTCTCATCTGTGTCACTCACCTGTGTCACAGCTGTCACTATTAATCTGTGAAGTTAACCTGACAACTTAAATAGAAGATTTAATAGGGGAAATTTTATAAGCCAACTATTCACCCCCCCTCTAGTCGGCATCTCGGTCCTTTCAATTGGTATCAGAGCAGGTTGCTCTTTGAATTGGCTTAACCGCCAGAGTAAAAGATGTCGGGCTATGAGGGTAAAATACCTGTTTTCACTGGATCTAATTATGCTTTCTGAAAGAGGAAGATGCAGATGCATCTTACCGCTATCGATCCAGATGTCTGGGATATTGTTGATGCAGGATACAAGGTGGAGAAGGCCGATGCTCTCACCATCAACGACAAAAGAAATATCCAGAATAATGCCAGAGCTGCCACTGCCATCTTCATGGGCTTGCAAGAACATGACTTTAACAGAGTCAGCACATTGGAGTCTACTAAGGAGATCTGGGATACCCTTCAGCAGATATATGAAGGCAGTGACACTTTGAAGAAGTCCAAGAGAGGACTGCTGGAGTCAACTCTAGAGAGATTTGAGCATGAACATGGAGAAGACATAAATTCTCTATACTCAAGATTGACTCTCATCACCAATCAACTGAAGGCACTGGGTTCCAACCGAGTTGAGGATGAAGATGTCATCAAGAAATTCTTATCTGTGCTGCCAAAGCCTTACAGAACCCTAGTTTTGATGCTCAAGGAGAAAGAGGGATTCAGTAGGATGAAACCTACAGAAGTGCTAGGAAGAATCCTCACTCATGAGATGGAGCTCAAACAAGAGGGCAAGCACAGCACCTCCTCAGGACCCAAGAAGAATATTGCTCTGAAGACCACTGCTCAAGCTTCACTACCAGACAGTGACAGCAGTGATGATCTATCTGATGACATGTCAAGTGGTGAAGAGAATGAGCTGTTCCTTCTTACCAGAAACTTCAGAAAATTCTATAGGAAGAAGAAGCAGTTTGGATCAACAGATAGATTCAGAGGAAAGAAGCCTTCCAAGGACAACAAGTATTTTGAATGTGGCAAGGAAGGCCACATCGCAGCTGATTGCCCCAGCAAAAGGAAGGACAAAGGGAAGAAGAAGGAATTCCACAACAAGAAGAAGCCCTTCAACAAGCACCCTTCCTATTCCAAGAACAAGGCTACTGCTAGAGCCTATGTAGGGCAAGCCTGGGTCTCAGATGACTCTGGTTCAGATGGAGAATCAGGGGAAGAAGAAGTCCAGGTCACTAGGATAGCAATCTCCATGACTGACACACCCAGCTGTGTCACAGCCAAGTCAGACAGCTCCAAGCTGATCTCCCAAGCTGATCAAGCTTCATCCACTCCTGCTCCCTTATGCCTCATGGCTAAGGACTCCAAGTTATTAACTGAAGATGATTTCCCTGATTATGCTGAACTAATGGATATCTTGGAGAGAACAGAGAAGGGTTTCTGCAGGGAGAGGAAGGAGAACATATCCCTTAGGGATAAGTTGAGGGAGCTGAAAGAGACCTGTGATGAAATCACAGATGACAAGGAGGATCTCAGGTTGAAGCATGAGAACCTGGAGATAGCTCATGAGAAGCTTAGATTAGCACATGAGCTTCTTCTTAAGGAGCATGAAGAGTTAAAGGCAAAGCATGCCTTATGCATTGATATTTCTGATAATATTGCTGAAGCTATGCCTTTTCCTGCTCCTACTGTCATTGAATCATGTCTAAATTGTGCCAGCAGAATCAATATTCTAACATCTACAGGTGGAGTGATAGACAATTCTAAGGAGGCCTCAACCTCTATTGTCACTAACTCTGTGGATCCAACTGAGCACAACAAGCTCAAAGAGGAGCTAGAAGAGCTTAAGAGGCTCATGAGGAAAGGTCTCTGCAGTGCCAACATTGGCATGCAAAACTATCAGCTTATAAGAGCTGAAATGCTGAGAAAGAATGAAGGCCGAAGAGGCTTGGGTTACTCTGCTCCTACTGCTAAAGATAAACTGCCTGCTGCCACTAACATCTGTCTTGCAGCCAAATTTGTGAAACAGGCAGGAACTAATGACAACAAGAGTGTTGGTCATGAGCAGAGAAAGAAGAATGAAGCAAGCATTCCTTCTAACCCAAGCTATGTTTTTGCAGAAGGATATGAAGGGAAAGATCGTGGCCAAATACATAGGACACAGGCGCCTGACGAAGTGGTTGCCTGCCATCTGGGTGCCCAAGTCTACTCTTGCCGGTGTCACCGGTGGCTTACACAGCTGTGTACCCACCTGTGTCACAGGCAGATCTAACAGGCCACTAACCCATGTGTTTAAGGTTGCAGGTGACTGCCAGCCAAAGAAGATCAAAGTCATATCATCTGTTGCTGATGCTGCTAACCTTAAGCACAAATATGCTATATATACATCTGCTACTTCTGCTTATGATAAAACTGCAAAGGGAACCAAACATGTTTGGGTCCCTAAGTGTCATCACTAATCTTGCAGGAAACTGTCTGCAGTGGAACTGATTGGATTGTGGACAGTGGATGTACACAACATATGACTGGAGGCAGAGAGGAGTTTGTAGAGATCACAAGTGAAAATCTTCCAAGCAAACATGTGATCTATGCAGACAACTCAAAAGGGAAGGTAAATGGCATTGGTAAGGTTGCCATATCTGAAAATCACTCCTTATCCAATGTAATGCTTGTTGATCAAATAGGCTATAGTCTGATGTCTGTGTCACAGCTGTGTGACATAGGCATGAAGGTCACTTTCTATCCTGAAAAGGTTATAGCCTCTAAACTATCTGATGATTCACAAGTATTTGAAGGATGCAGGTCTGGTAAGCTATACATTGTGAACTTCTATGAACAGCCTGCAGCAGCTCCATGGTGTCTAATGGCCAAAACCAGCCTTGGATGGCTGTAGCACAGGCGGCTAGGACATGCAGGGATGAAGCTCCTGAACAAGCTGAGCAAGCATGACTACGTCAAGGGCTTGGAGAAGGTGAAGTTCGAGAAGGACAAACCTGCAGTGCATGTCAAGCCGGAAAGCAAGTTGGAGCTGCCCATCGACCTAAGAACATCATGACCACCTCCACTCCCTTCGAGCTCATTCACATTGACCTATTTGGTCCAACAACATATGAGAGCTTAGGAGGTAACAAGTATGGCTTTGTCATTGTAGATGATTTTTCTAGGTATACTTGGGTTTTCTTTTTGAAGGAGAAGACACAGGTGTACAAGAAGTTCAAGCATCTCATTGTCAGAGTTCAAAATGAGTAGAAGGTGAATCTTGTGAAGGTCAGGAGTGATAATGGGAGTGAGTTCAAGAACTCCAAGGTGGAAGCATTTCTGGACAAGCATGGAATCAAGCATGAATTTTCAGGTCCATATGCTCCACAACAGAATGGAGTGGTGAAGAGGAAGAACAGAACGCTGATAGAGATGGAAAGGACTCTTCTAGACGAATACAAGACTTCACCAAGATTTTGGGCTGAAGCTGTCAATACTGCCTGTCACTCTGTCAACAGAATATACCTTCATCCACTACTCAAGAAGACTCCCTATGAACTGCTCACCAACAGCAAGCCTAACATATCATATTTCAGAGTATTTGGTTGTAAGTGCTACATTCTTAGGAAAGGCAAATGCCTAACTAAGTTTGAAGCTAAATCTGATGTTGGTATATTCCTTGGTTATTCCACTAACTCCCATGCCTATAGAGTCTTTAACACTTCCTCTCAGGTTGTTGAAGAATCTATAGATGTGGATTTTGATGAGTCTTATGGCTCCCAAGGAGAGCAAGTTGCTATTAATGTAGGAAATGAGGATATTCTAAAGAAGTCCACCGGTGAGATCAGACCCACCATCAAGGAGGAGCCTGCCTCACCAAGTGATCAAGAACCCTCTTCTGCATCAATCCTTGAAGACACTGGAGATCATGAAATAGAGTTCGAGTGCAACCCAGCCAATGATCAGCTTGACGCAGAAGCTTTCATGCACCCAGCTGTGTCACAGGAAGAACTACCGGTGTCACAGGCAACTCCATCAGCTGTGACACAGGCAGTTGAACCCGATCCCCTTGTGATCAGCCGGCTGTAGAAGGATCACCCTGTGGACAACATCATCGGTGCCATTAATAGGGGAGTGACCACTCGATCTCGAATTGCTAATTTTGTAAGCATTACTCCTTTGTCTCAACTGTTGAACCCAGGACCATAGGTGAAGCTCTAAAGGATGCTGATTGGATCAATGCTATGCATGAAGAGCTCAACCAGTTCGAGAGGAATGAAGTATGGTCACTGGTGGAAAGACCTAAAGACCATAATGTGATTGGAACCAAATGGGTCTTTAGGAACAAGCAAGACACTAATGGACTGGTGGTAAGAAACAAAGCCAGACTTGTGGCACAAGGATTCACACAAGTAGAAGGTTTGGACTTTGGAGAAACATTTGCCCCTGTGGCAAGACTTGAAGCCATCAGAATCCTGTTAGCCTATGCTGCTCATCACAATATCAAGCTGTACCAGATGGATGTCAAGTCTGCATTTCTGAATGGTAAGCTTTCTGAGCTTATATATGTAGAGCAGCCACCAGGTTTTGAAAATGATAAAAAGCCATACCATGTTTACAAATTGCACAAAGCTTTATATGGTCTAAAACAAGCACCAAGAGCATGGTATGACACATTGAAAGAATTTCTAATAAGCAATGGATTTAAAATGGGCTTAGTTGATACAACTCTATTCACTAAAAGAAATGGAAAAGAATTATTTGTGTGCCAAATTTATGTCGATGACATAATATTTGGTAGTACTAACCGTTCCATGAGTGAAGAGTGTAGCAAGCTGATGACCAAGAGATTTGAGATGTCTTTGGATGGAGAACTCAAGTACCTCCTAGGACTTCAGATCCATCAACTGAAGGAAGGTACTTTCATCTCTCAAGAAAAGTTCACCAAAGACATCATCACCAAGTTTGGCATGAAGGATGCAAAAGGTATACACACTCCCATGCAAACAAATGGCCATCTTGATCTAAACACTGAAGGTAAGTCTGCTGATCAAAAGGAATTTAGATCTATGATAGGCTCATTGCTATATTTGTGTGCATCTAGGCCTGATATTATGCTTAGTGTTTGTATGTGTGCTAGATTCCAAGCCAACCCTAAGGATTGTCACAGAGTGGCAGTCCGCAGGATTCTGAGATATTTGATTCACACTCCAGGGTTTGGCTTGTGTGTCACGGACCCGGAATTGCATATGATAAAGGGAACGCGAAGTCGCCAAGGACCGAAGGACTCGTCAACCCGGTGGCACGGTACCTGCGCCGTACGCACCAAGACGGAACGATCCGACACCCGCCACGTGCGAGCCGGCCGGAAGCGACCAATCTTCCCAGAACCACATACGATTCCATAATCCGGTGAAGGTTTAGAGTCGTTCCCAATTACTACCAGACAAGACAAGGTCGGAGGAGCCCGGCAGTTCTACCCACACCCTAACCCAGCTCGAAAGCTAGTGGGTCGCTCGAAAGCCCGGTAGAATGCCCACACCCTGCCTGGCCGGCGCAGCATCTCAGCTAGCGGGTCACTCAACCGATTCCTGCCCAACCTAGTAACAACCGGTACAACCGTAACCCTTCACGGCATACCCAAAACGCTTCATATCATACACGCATTGCGTAAGGGCAGCCTGGAGTTAACAACTCGGATATCACAACAAAGCTCTACAAATACGATATTAATATTAACTGCCCACGATGGGACAACACATTACAGCATTCGGCATTAACCGAAAACATATCCGAGTACGGAGAAGTTAAACGGCAG
Organism: Stipa capillata; assembly: GCA_019208055.1. Classification (NCBI taxonomy): domain Eukaryota; kingdom Viridiplantae; phylum Streptophyta; class Magnoliopsida; order Poales; family Poaceae; genus Stipa; species Stipa capillata. Next base: position 76,714 of record JAGXJF010005179.1, on the reverse strand, counting down.
CGGAAATAATATACATGAGTCCCACAGCGGCACAGTGACCGCTGAACAAAAACCACGACCTATCCCATAGACCGACTAACTGATCGAGAAAGCAACAATTTCAGGCATCATCGAAATAGTCCTCAACCACCGGCTCACCTGCAAGCTCCAGGAGTAACCTGGGTGAGTACGATCGTACTCGCAAGACTTATTCGTGCTTGATTAAATGTCCTACCCATACTAGTATAGCAGCAATTAAACATGAATGCTTCTCAGAGTAACAATATAAGAATTAACAACGTAGCATCAATAGATGGAAGTAAATACAAGTTATGTAACAGACTAATTCAGGGTACAACCATATAGTAAACGAATCACCACAAGATCCAAACCACAATTCCAATTCCATTGGGGAGCCCATGAGTCCAACCCGAACGAATCCAATTAACAGGTATCCAAATCAGTTAGGGCAGCCCCTACGTCAAATCCAATCGATCCATCATACACACATTTTCATTTACCCTCTCGGACCGTTACCGGCAAATACATCTCCATGGAAATAACCAGTGCTCTTCACCCGGAGGTAGCTAATCTCCACGTGACCGAGGCTTACCATGCGAAACGTCCATGGCAGAGATTTTCGCTAACGTCCACGCGGTGATCTGGGAGATGCACGATTAACTCCGGTTGGTATCTCCATAATTCCACCTCTCAACGAGGTACTCATCCACCTCTCAACGAGGTACTCATCCACCTCTTACGAGGTACTCATCCACCTCCCACGAGGTACTCAAATCATACCTAACCGTGTTCATCGTGCAAAACCCTCGGCTCTCACATCTCACTTAACCAAATCCAAGTTGATAGAGCATCATGATGAAATTTGCAACCACAGCGAACATGACCCACACAACCATACCTAGCCATAAAAACAAACAAGCCTACCAAAGGCCTAAGTAGACAAGCATATGAAAGAATAACAACAAGATGCAACAAGCTCTGCTTGCCTTGTTCGGGTTGTTCCTGATCTTGCAGGGAGCATGCGGGAGAACTCCAGAATACTTGAAACACCGGTAAGAAGCAAGCGACCTCTAAAAAGGGAAAAGCAACCCTAAGAAACTAATTCAAAAAGGACGATGATGCATGAATGCCAGTGATATGGATGCAACTACGGTGGATTCAAAATAACGTATACAAGTACATAAGCAGGTTTGTACTTATTCCCGAGTTTTGGTTTAGATTCAGCTGTATTATAACTTTAATCATGGATGAGTCTAGAGCATGGATGCATGCATGGGATGTGATACGCAACGAAGGAGAAAGGTTTTAACTCTATAGTTAGGGTTCGGGTTTATTTGATTGACTCGTTATCGTAGGTGGGAACATGGAGTCGCGATTATTTTTGGGCAGTTAGGCGAATTGTGACACTAACTATTTTAAATTTGACTGTTAAGCTAGATTCTCTAGGTTCATATTTTTGGATTTAAGCATAAGGGCAATGTAGTTATGTTAAACAATTTGAATTACACTACCATGAATGACGAGGGTACCATAAAATTCTACAGGTAAGGATGAATTTAGGAGAAAGGATTATTTTATTAGGGGGTCTAATACTTAATTTAATTTGTTTCACCTCTTTCTAACTTCCCAAAATGTGTCCAGGAGCCATCCTCGAGTATTTAAGGGATTCATCGGGTAGCATCTTGCTTAACCGAGACCATATGCAGCCAAGGCATGAGTTTGACTACACGTGTTTTCAATTGTTTATTCTATAAGGTGGTTAGTTGAGCTAGATACCAGTTAAACATAGTTCAGAGAGATAGCTATGCCCTACACTTCCTTGACAGCTAATATTTACAGTGAAGAATATTGCCCTAGTTGACCAGTATTGAAATCGGTTTGCTTTGGATGGGATTAATGTGTTAATTTACTAACCTCTAGCAGACTCGAAACAATTACAGCCACAAAACCAACGGATGGTTATTAGAGCCCTCGATATATTGATTTATCCGAACCCTTACTAAGGTCCAACGATTAAGTTTATTAGTTTCGTTATCGCGGCGGGACACACTAAGTAGTTGATTCTGTACCTACTAGTTTGGATTAGCTAAGCATCTCCAATGTTACTACTATGGTTAGGTCCTATCCGGACATGATCAGCGTATGGATTATTCTAACTAATGATCAGTCTTTTAACTAATTCGGTCTTAACTGAGTGGAGTGCATTATTCAAACTCTTATCCAGGTCCTCACACTCCTTAGTTCTTTAGATGGGTAATATTAATATAGATGGCTTGCACTAAGCGGTTACTAACTTCGCTCGTGTGTTAACTGTTAGTCGAGCATATGGATGCTTAAGTAATAATTTAATTGTTAGTCGTATAAGGTGGTGGAACATAGATTCATAATTTAAACCAAACATTTCTAGTCCTAGTGGCCTCACTAAACGGTAGATTTCAGTAACTGATGAGCAGTCGTGCTGTTGAGTATGTTAGAAACCAGACAACTATCCAATCGATTTGATTAGTCGGTGAACAGAGTAGCATGCCAATCCCACTCATCACTGAATTAAGCTAAAGATCAAACAATGCATCTGCGCTTACCGAATTGAAATGACACCAACACTAGCTAAATGTGGCCACGGTTCCGCATTGATTAACAGGTCATTAAGTACATCTTAATCCAAATCGTTTGAGCAAAGGTCTTACTCAACTGCAGCAGCAGACCTTGGCTTGTTCGGACCTCAGGCCACGACCACAATGCACAGAGGAACATGGGGAGAAGCTCACCGCAATGGCCGGTCCTGATGCTAGGCTCGGTTGGAGGAGCTCCACCGACGGTGGCGGTTGCGGGCTCGTCGGCAACGGGAGAAGATCGGCGGCGCTGCTTCCTCAGGTCTTCCCGAGCTACGGATGGGCGGGGTTGGTCGTGCGGAGGCAGAGGCACCGGGAACCACAAGGAGGCGGGGCCGGAGCTCGTGGAGCCGGAGCAGCCGAGCTGGGGCGGCGCAGGCGGAGGTAGAGCATCAGGGAGGAGCGGCTCGTGGCCGGCGCGACATGGGGCAAACGGGCGGCGCCGGGATGCCAAAGGCGCCGGCGTCAAGGGGAAGCGAGGCGGCGGCATGCCATGGGGGCAAGGCGGCGGCGGGTGAGCCAAAAGGGGGAGGGGCTGGTGGTGCAACTGGGGCGGCGCGGCGCTCCGGGGAAGAAGGTGCGGTTGCTGGGGCGGCGGTGGTAGCCGAGGCCCGGCCGGTGGAGCAGAGAGGGGAGGCGGCGGCCCTTGGAGGCCCATGGCGGCGGGCGGCAGGTGAGCAAGGGGAGGCGAGCTCGAGCTGGAGCCCTTCAGCGACTGAGCGGCGGCGGCGGAATCAGGAGAGGGGCGGCGCGTGGAGGGGCGCTGAGCAGAGGAGTTGAGGGACCGGCGGCTCTTGGGTGGAGCGGAGGGCTGCCGGCAGTGGAGAAGACGACGCCCCAATTTCTTGCTCCAATGGCAACAGGCCCAAATGCTCCTGCATGTAAGAAATTCTTGGATGGATTGAAAGATTAGGAGACAGGGAATTCGGGGGTATAACATGCAGGGCTTGAATCTCCATTTTTAGATGGGATTTGGATGGGAGAAGGTGACTGGTTTGCTCTTAGTGTTGAAGGAAATGGGAGTGGCAGGAGGAGGAAGATGGACTGGAGTGATTTTGATGTACTGGGTGAGCTGCTACGTGGAGAGAAATAGAAAACTGCAGGTGTGCGTGTTGAATGCCAGGTGGAGAAAATGAATAGAGAAGGGAGAAAAGATCTGTGGCGTGGGGGAGTGGGGAGCTGTCAGCGGGGCCCATGTGACAGGGGAGATGACTTTCTTGGCATGTGTTAAAGTTAGTCAATAAAAATCTATAACCCTAGTTTAGTTGCAATATTTTAACGCTTTAGTAGCACGGTCCAAAAATAAAATTTGAACCCTAGATACTCGAGTTGTATCTTCAATTACTTTTCAAACGTAAGACTGGAGGTCAATATGATGGTTAACTGTTAAATGTAACATCTCGTTTATATGGGATGAGAGGGGTTAACTCGGTTAGCTTCTTCCATATTTATACGAGGTGAGCCACCCCCGAAAATGATTTGGTCCGAATGTACAAATGAGCTTCAATGGACTTGTGAAAGTTCTTGGGATAGCTGGGAGGTTAGGAACATGTATGAATTTTAGAATCATAAAAATGTTAGGGTTTTTTTAATCGAAATCCTTTTAAAGTATCTACATGCATGCATGCGAACGAAAGAAATCGTTTTTGTTCGTGAAAATTTTCACTGACCTCGTATTTGAGAATAGGGTCACTACATTGTGGTATCCTAAAGGTGCAAACTTTGAGCTAGTTGGCTATTCTGATAGCGACTATGCTGGGTGTAAGGTTAACAGAAAAAGCACCTCAGGTACCTGTCAGTTCCTAGGCATTCTTTGGTGTCCTGGTCATCCAAGAAACAAAATTCAGTAGCCCTTTCCACTGCAGAAGCTGAATATATAGCTGCTGGTAGTTGTTGTGCTCAATTATTATGGATGAGGCAGACCTTGAAAGATTTCAGCATATCTTTTAATCAAGTACCCCTCTTCTGTGATAATGAAAGTGCAATCAAGTTAGCCAACAACCCAGTACATCACCAAAGATCCAAACACATAGAAGTGAGGCACCACTTCCTTAGAGACCATATAGAAAAAGGAGATATATAGCTGTGCCATGTAAGGACTGAAAAATAATTAGCTGATATATTCACCAAGCCCTTAGATGAGACCAGGTTCTGTGCTCTGAGGAGTGAATTGAATATCATTGATGTCTCTAACCTGCAATAAAAGGTTTGGCTAGGTGTCTAGCTGATGTGATTTCATCTTTATCATTTGCATCTTTGTACCTGAGCTACCCACCTGTCTCACAGGTGTGTGCTTTGCATCATGCTGATATCATATCCTATAGTCTATAAAGTGCACTTTCTGTGTACAAGTTTTTATTTAGATTAACTCATGTCAGCTTGAGCTTTGCTTGATTGATTTTATGGCAAGCTGACACTGAGAAGATCACTTAAGGACATTCTGATAGTGCTAATGCTTTCTTTCTTATCTAAATCAATCCATCTTGGTGTTCACTAGATGAAATACTTGTCACCTGAGTCTCCCAGCTGTGTCTCAGGTGAATGCTTTGAAAATCCCATAGGCCAGAGTATGCATCTCTTTCACCTGTGTCACAGGTCCTTATGTCAGCTGTGACACAGCCACTCTATAACCTCTGGACCTATATAAAGAGTTGCTGCGTCCACACAGAAACCGCTTCGAACTCCCATACCCAAAACTTCCACCGTGCACTAATTTTTTCGAGTTCTCATCTTTTTCGCCGGTTTCGTCATCGAAATTTCTCAAACAAGTTGAAGGAAGCACTCCGTTGATCTCTAACGTCGATTCAACTGCAGCAAAGTTCAATCTTGATCAAAGTAAGCCACTGCAAAACCCTCCTTTGCGCTCAGTTCATGTTCTAGGTCTTGGTTGCCTGATCTATTAGCGCATTGGTCCATATTAGGGTTGGTCTTACTCTTGTGCCATCTTTAAACTTCATCCAAGCTAAAATCGGCCAGCAAATCCTTGTCAAACTTAAAATTCCATGAATTTGCTGTCCGCCCCCGCACATAGCTGTGTCTCCGCTAGGGTCTCACCTGTCACACAGGTGTGCCTATTCAACAGGCTAAGACCTCGGCAAAGCTCTAAGTCCTCACCTGTGTCTGCTTATCCTAACACAGGTGTCTAACACAGCTATTACTCTGCATTAAATGAACACCTCTTACCTACTTCTCTCTTATCTATCTTGTTTCTTCAGATGTCTGGTTCTGGCAATCAACCTGAGGATATATCAGAAGATCTTCCGCTTGCCATCAGAACTCAGATCATGGATAAGAAAAGCCAAGAGGAATGGGAGGCAGAGAAAGCAAGGAGACTTGCTAGACAGCTTGATGCTGAGGAGAATGCAAAAAGAGCTGTCAAAATCCCCTTGTCTCCAGCAGAGTTAGCTAAAAGGGAAGCAGAGAGAAAAGCTTTGGAAGTAGAGAAACGCCAAATTGAGCTGGCTGCCAAAGTTTCTGCCTCCAGATTGGAAGAGCTTAATGTTATGAAAGCTGATAAGAAACAAAAGCAGCTTCATCAGAGAAAGAGGTCTGCAGATGAAAAGAAAATCAGCATGGCTGAGGCTAAAAAGAAGAAGGCAGATGAGAGAGCTAAGAAAGCTTCCGCCAAAGCTGCTGCTGTCCAAGCTCAGAGGGTGCCAGTTGTGGATACTCTCAAAAGAACCAGAGCTGCTAGTGGTCCAGCTGATCTGTCCTTAAGCAAAGTTCATAAGAGGGCTCGGTCAGATACTGTAAAAGAAACCAGAAAGAGTAAGAAGCAGCAGCAAGAAGAAGAAGAAGAGGCTGAATGGAAGGCCAAAGCTGAGAAAAGAGAAGCACACAGCAAGCTAGCCATGAAATTGCATGATCTAGCAGGGAGGCTGTCGTCTTCCTCAGGAGCTGAAAGAGATGCCCTAAAGTCAGAAATTGAAAATGTCAAGAAATTGCTCTCAAACTCTTCTGATCCCCCCAAAGATGTTTCAGTGCACAAGGACTCATGGAAGAAAGACAAGGCTATCAAAGAAGAGCTTCATGAGTTGCTGAGAAAAGAAGAGAAAGCTATTGGAGATGAGAAGGCAGATCTGATTCTGCAAATGGAACGCCTAACATCTCAGCTTTCCTTGGAGTACAAAGATCTCTGGAGAAATTTTCAGGATAACAAGTTGCGTAGAAGGGTAGATGCCTTATCATTGGAATTATCCTCCTGCTCAGATGAAGCCAGTAAGAAGATCCTGCAGGATGAGATAGCTGCAGTCAATTCAAGAATTATCAAGTTAGATTATTCAACTGCTCCTATCTCAGCAGTCCCTCTCCATCAAGCAAGTGCTCCAACTCTTCAGCCAAGCATGCCAGCTGAGTCACAGGTCATGTCCTCAGTTGGGCTAGAGATTGTGCCTGCAGATATTGAGACCCAACAGAAAGCTGCTCTTGATTCCATAGAAAACATCCTTGCAGAGCTAGACTCGAGTGGGCAGCAGCTAGAAAAGAATCTAGAAGATTCTATGACCCAGCTCAGAACATCCTTCGCTGCAAATCCACCTGTGTCACAGGTAGCTAGCTCAGACAGGTTTGGCAAACAGGCATATCAGAGGAAAGGCAGAAAATCTCAGAGTTCAACCAGCATTGACTCCATTTCAACTCTGGATGTTCAGAAGCCTTTGTCTCCTTCTCAGTTTCTAGTCTCTGAAGCTGAAGATCCAGCTGCTTCCAAGGCTCAAGTGCCTGCATTGTCAAAACCAGTTTCAGCAGAGTCCCCAGTGGCTGCAAAATCCTCAAGTCCACAGCTGTCTCAACCAGCTGTGCCTCAGGCAGGAGAAGAATCTAAGTCTCAAGACTCTCACCGGTCTCCATCACCTGTGTCACCGCCAGCTGACCCAGCTCCGTCAGTTCAACCACCTGTGTCATCACCTGTGGCACAGATCAGTAAGTCAGCTGAGCCAGAAGAAAGCGAAGAAAGCTCTGAGAGCTCATCTGATGATGGCAGAGGTGTGTCTGTAACTCCTCCAAGGCCAAGAAAAGCCAAAGCTGATTCTGATGAAGACTATCAGGGAGAGAGTCCATCTCCAAGTGACAAATCAGCAGAAGAAGCTGAAGAAGAAGAAAAGGAGGATGAAGTGGCAGAATATGAGGACAGCTCTCCCAGTCACTCAGTCAGAGAAGAAGACATGGAGGATAAATATCATTACATCTTCTCTCATGCTCTGAGGACTGAGGCCAATCAGATGGAATTTATTTCTAGAGCTGATGCCAAGAAACTGCCAAAGAGTGATCCCAAGAGATCCAAGAGCAAAGTTGCCTCAATGAGACCAAGTTCATTCATAAAGATGAGGTCAACAAACCCATACTTCTCTGAAGATCAGGAGTTTATAGCTCCATCTTGCTCAGACCCCAGATTCCACAATGATCATCAAAGGGGTGTATACCATGAGATACTTGGCTCCAAAGGATTTGTAGATTGCAAGACCATTGACTGGTCAGCTATGTCAGATTCAAGACTGAGAGCAGTTCCTTCTCTGATCCAAGCCTCAGGTCTTGAATTCCTATGCAATCTTCAGCAAGCTTATGATCCTGAGATCATCAAGGAGTTCTATGCCACAGTTTGGATAGAATAGCAGAATCAGGATGTTATGCTCTGGATGACAAGAGGTCAACTTCTTTCAATCACAGCTCCAGAGTTCAATAGCTTGATGCATGCTCCTCTGGAATCAGGCATGCCAAATCTTTTCAAGTTAGCACCAGTTCCTAATGAAGTGAGAAGAAAATTCTATCCAAGGAACTTCCGATTCCCTGCCAAGTCCCCTACAGATCATGTCTATTTCAAGGGTATAACCATCACTGCCAAGCATCTGATCAAGATTCTTAATGTCACTCTTCAACCCAAAGGGGGCAACACAGATGCTGTTTACAATGCAACCTGGCAGATATTGGTGCATATAGCCAAGAATCAGCACTTTGATGTAACCAGATATATTTTTCATGAGATAGATGTTGTCTCCAAGGACAAAAAGGCTAAGCTGAGGTATGGATCGTACACCATGTACATGATCCTTCAAAGAACAAGTCTTCTGAGCTCTTCTCTTGACCTCTCTGTGAAGACAATCAAAACCCAGCTTAGATCTCAGGCAGATGATCACCCAGATGAGGTTGCAGTCCCTGCATTATTTGGAGACTCCCCGGGACCAGCTGTGTCATCTCCCAGTCACACAGCTGCTCGACCTGCTCATCCTCAGTCATCACCTGTGCAAAGACAAGTCCCCACCGGTGCCACAGCTACTGCACCTGTGCTAAACTCAGATGATGATGATGCTGATGATGATGACACCTCTTGCAACCCCTTCCACAGCTTTTGTGACCAAGGTCATTCCAGCTCATCTCTCTGCTCTGCGAAAAGAGAATCGCCTGCTTCGAGAAGAAGTCTCTCATCTGAAAGCCAACATGGATCAAGTGCAATCTCAGCTCTCAGATATGTCCAATCAGCTCTCAGCTATGTCCAGCCAGTTCTCAGAGGTTCTCCAGCTGCTGAAGAGCAAGTCTTCTTGAAGCATCTCTTCCTCCTGTCTTCCTTTTTGGGTGTTTTAGTGTCAAAGGGGGAGAGAGTGTGTAGAGTAAGGGGGAGAGAGAGTAGAGTGGTGCTAGGGAAAGCTTATTTTCAAAATGATGTATCAAGACTTGGTTCTTCTGTTGTATCTTATGTCTTGATAACATCGTATCTGTTTATGCAAATCTTTTGATCTGATACATGTCTTATGCATTCTTATGCTCTCTTTTATATATGTTGGAATGCTCTGATACACATGTTTGGTAATGCTCTGATACACATTCTTGATAATGCTCTGATACACATTTTTGGTATGCTTTAAATGCACATCTTGCCCTAATACAAACATGTGTGAATATTCAGATTCATAGTTTGTTTTGTTTTACATGCTTTATGGTTCTGATACCTTTTATATATGTATGCTTTGATATGTACATGTTTTATATATGTATGCTCTGATATATACATGTCTATCATGCCCTGATGCACATATCAAATGCTTAATTCATATGCTCTGATATCTTTGTGCATTTTGTGCTCTGAGGTACATATGTTTTTAATATGGCTTGCTCTGACTTTCATGTATGCTCTGATGAGGAACATAATGCTCTGATCATTCATCAACATACTTAAACTGATAAGAATGCAAGTCACCAGAAAATACTTCCCATGCTTGAAACCTGTTAACTGTGCATCTCTTGTCAAACAAATCTTTTATGCACAGATTCAGGGGGAGTATATTCTACCAACTTTCACATGTTTCAATTCTTCAATTCAATTCTATATATTTGAATGTGTGAAGCTTGGGTTGCCACTAACCACCAAAAAGGGGGAGATTGAAAGAGCATCTAGACCCTAATTTGGTTTTGATGGTTAATGGCAACCTAAACTGGAATCTAATGTTTACATTTGAGTGTAAGCAGATCTTACAGGTCCATGATGAAGGGCTATCCAGAGAAGGATGGCCACCAAAAAGGTACAAGGTGGGTTCAAGGACAAAGAGATGGCTGTGCTAGGGAGCTGTGCCACAGCTGAGAAGAAGCTGGTGCTGTGCAGGGAGCTGCAAGCAGGGTGATGGTGGCTTGATGCGTCAAGGGCCGTGACTTCAGCTGGTGGCAGGTGAAGCCTAGATTTGCTAGTTTCTTTGAGTCCATAGGAACCACCCGTACTATCAAGAGGGATGAAACAGTAGCAGTTGTCTAAGGGAACTTTGCTCATTGCTCGCAGTGTTGGTCAAGGGGATTGGTGCTTTGAGGCCAATTGCCCTGTGTCAATAGCTTTGCACAAAAGTATGTAGCTGTGTGAAAACCCTAGAGCCTTAGGCACCTGTGTGACACAGCTGTGTCACAGGTGGTCTTCCGCTCTATGACTCAGGTACACCTCTGTACCGGGAGAGAGCTTGTAAAAGCTAAGGGAACTGCTCTGCGGTAGGGTCTGCTGTGTCAGGGGTCTATCGGAGGTTCTCTCCTTTTCAGGTAGCTTAGGTAGAGTATGCTGAGGGCATGTAGTGTGCCAGGACCGGGCTGGGTAGTGCTGCTATCAGCTAAGGGTTCACCTGTGTGTGCCGCCGGTGACACAGGTGTCGGTCTGCCTGAGCCGGTTCAGTTGAGCGTAGGGTATAGCTGTGTCACAGGTGGTTGACACCGGTGGCTCACTTAATCCTACGTGGCAACAGGGTAACGGTCAGGTGCCTGTGGACCCTATATATAGGGGACCAGGGGAGGACTCTGTCCTCAACCTTGCTCAAATCAGTGATTCTCATACGACCGTTGCAAAGCCTCCAACCACTCCACAAGAGCCAAGCGCCTAAGGGTTAGTTCGAGTGGGTTTGTGAGCTAGAGCACGAGCAAAGGTTCCTCCAAGAGATTGCTGCTGGATCATCTGTTACTCTTGGGGTTTGTCTGCTCCTAGACGGGTGTAGGAGTTGCTGGTATCACCCGAGCTTGTGTTGGCTGAACCAGTAGTTTGTGAAGGTGTTCTGAGGTCTACCTGCTGCAAGGAAAAAGGATCTCCACAAGCAAGAAGGAAGAGTCCTGAAAGATCAGGTACTCGGAGAACAAGCACGATTCAGTGCTGGCCATCTCCTAGGAGTGGTCTCTCCAACGGAGACGTACTTCTCTGCAAGAGTTGGGAACTTCGGTGAAAAATCTCTGAGTCTCCTTTACTTTCCTGCATTGCTTGCTTATCTGTTTACTCTTGCTTGCTTGTATCTCTTAGACTTGCTTTGTTGTTCTTACCTGATCACCTGTGCTAGCTTACCTTTATACCTGTGTGTGATCATCTGTTACTCAGCTGTTTCATTCACTTGTACTCATCTGTGCTAGCACCTGTGTATCAGTTAGTCTAAGCAGATCACCTGTGTTAGGTTATCTTCTCACCTGTGTCTTATACCTGTGTGACAGCTGTGTGTTAATTTACACATAGTTCTCATCTGTGTCACTCACCTGTGTCACAGCTGTCACTATTAATCTGTGAAGTTAACCTGACAACTTAAATAGAAGATTTAATAGGGAAAATTTTATAAGCCAACTATTCACCCCCCCCCTCTAGTCGGCATCTCGGTCCTTTCAGAGACATAGGATCACCCTTTCTAAGCCCCTTATATGTTTGAAAGTATTTGCCAATATCATCATTTACCTTTATCGCCACACTTCCTCATTTTGTGAAGCTTTGGACTCGCCATTTTGATGAAAAACCTTTCATGTGAAGAGTTTTCTCGAGGAAAAGCTAGTTCACTTTATGGTATGCTTTCTCAAATTCTATTTTAAAAATAACTTCATCTAGTTTTCGGGTGTGCATTTCATGAATGGTCTCATGCAACACTACGACACCCTCCATAATATTCCTACCAGGCATAAGGCTGTCATAGTTGGACAAATAAGTTTTTTGGCAATTAGGGAGAAGCGGTTAGTGCCAACTTTGGTAAAAAATTTAAAGCTGACATTTAGAAGGAAAATAGGCCTATATTGCTGAATTGTGCGTGCATCTGCTTTCTTCGGGAGTAGAGTAATTATGCCAAAATTTAGACTAAACAATGGAAATGCCTTGCCCTAAAAAGTAGCAAAGAGTTGCATGAGATCCCCTTTAATGACCTCTCAGAAGGCTTGATAAAACTCTGCCGGGAAACCATCGAGACCTAGAGCTTTGTTGTGTTCTAGACTTTCTTCTTCGTGAAAGTTGCGGTAGGAAGTTCATTCTCTACAGGGGAAACTTGTGGTATATCCTCTCTCATGGACTCAATCAAAAAAAGGTGATTGGGTTCATGCGGTCCAAAGAGTCCCTTATAATATCGAGTATTGTAGGCACGAATATTTTGTTCCTCCTGAATAAACTTCCTCTTGCTCTAACTGAAAGATTTCTTGCTTACGATGTTTTCCACTAGCAACGAGATGAAAATACTTTGTATTGTTATCACCCTCAAGTAGATGTTTGACTTTAGACCGTTGGTACCATTTTAATTCCTCTTTTTTCAAGAGTTTGGCTAACATCTCACTAGCCTGCCGTCTAAGTGTGAAATCCGCAGCCAACTGACTACTGTGCTCAGCCCTTTTGTCCATATCATCAATTAACTAGAGGAGTCAGTTTTTCTCTTGCTTATAGAACCCACTTGTATTTTTGGTCCATCCCCGAAGAAACTGACAGAGGGTGCGAATCTTGTACTGCCACCGGTTCATTGCTGTTTGCCCCTGTTGTTCATTCTGCCACACCCGAGAAACCATATCCACAAAACCATCACGAACTAGCCAACCAAGCTCGAACTTGAACAATGGTTGAGTACCCATGTGAGATGTGGCTCCCGTGCCTAGTAAAAGTGCGGTGTGATCAGATAGAAATCGTTCTAGAGCATGTATCAAGACTGAAGGAAATTTTTCTTCCCAATCTGTGCTCATAAGGACTCGATCCAACTTTTCAAACGTAGGGTTTGTTCGTGAGTTGGCCCAAGTGAACTTCCTACCGGACAACACAATCTCGTGTAGGTCCAGGTTGTGCATTGAACAAAAGAGGCCAACGAGCATCGAAAATGTTGTTATTTTTATTCAACCTGGCGGTGAATGATATTAAAATCCCCTCCAACTAAAAGAGGGTGGGAATCCCGTCCACACGCCTAAACCAACACAGTGAGGAATTGTTCCTTGTGTTCTGGTTGGGCAACATACATTGCAACTAACACCCACTGGAAGCCATCAAATTTGCTTTTTAAGTGGAACTTAATATAATATTGTCTAGGGTCAATTGAAAAAATATCGAATACCGCTAAATTAACACAAAGCGGAATGCCCCCCGACTGACCTTGAGGAGGAACCCAACTCCACATAAAGTCATATCCACCGGAAAGAGTTTTGAGCAAAGAATTTGAGAAATCAGCCTTACGAGTTTCTAGAATTGCTATAAAATCTAGGTGGTGTTCTTTCGCTAGTTCAGAAATCCATCGATATTTAGCCATGTCCGCGAGACCTCTGCTATTTCAAAAAATTCCTCTCATTTGTGATTTGTGGATCGAGCAGTTCGTGTCTTTTTCCTAACCAAAACAATCATCTTCTTGCGAGATGGCAGTAGAGAAAGGCGCTGCACACTGTTTTGCCCAAAAACCTCCTCCATCAAATCTGAAGAAAGGTGATAGATGGAGGAGAGATCCATAAGTTCCTTTTCCTCTTCCTTAGCTGGACCAGGGAGCTGGACCAGGGAGCTGAGGCTTTATCCTTAAAAAAAGAAGCTTGAAGTCTGTCATACTCTATTTTTTTAAAGTTCCACTGATTTGCTACATCTAGGTCATTAGAGCCCAATGATATACCAATTCTACCCATGCTTGAAACAATATTAGACTGCGGTATGTTTAGAAAGGACATACCTGGAGTGAATTCAAGATTCTTGATCCGAGCGTGCCGTGACGCCTTCGCCAACGTATCATCATCCGCATTGGCTCATTTGTTGACGCGGTCGCTGTGATGGGGAGCGGCAGGCGCAACCGACGGAGAAGAAATTAATAGTCTTCCAGAGTCGTGAAGTAGACTACAGTGGTGAGGGAGCCATAGCTTCCGCCTGCTCGCAGGTGTAGCCAACATTGACGAAGTCGGCCTGAAGCTGCATGTGCAACGGCGTGGAGAGCTCTGCAGACCCTGGCTGTGGGGAGGCTAGAGAGGCGAGGACCACCGTCATGTAACAGTCCGCCGAGGAATGTGCAGTCACTACTGAGGTAGCAACAGCTTGCTCCAACATGGCTGTCTGTGTCCCTGCCACTGTAATCCGTACATAAACATGCTAAAAATTCAAAAAATGTAAAACATTCGGTCATTAATTTGGTAAAAACCTTCTTTTTATCAATATACCACAGCTAATAGATCTTTATAACTATACCTAACAAATCAGAGCCGATAAATCATCATGATTGTACCTAACCGCATCAAAATCATTAGAGCTTCATAATTGTATTCCAACAGATTATAACTGATAGATCATCATAACTGTACATAAATAGATGACAACTGATAGATCTTTGTAATTATACCTAAGTATATTAGAGCTGATAGATTTTCAAAACTATACCTAACCACATAACAACCATTACATCTTCATAACTGTACCTCAACGAATCACAGTCGATAGATCATCATGACTGTACTTAAACAGATCACAGCCGATAGATCTTCATAATTGTATCTAAACATATCGGAGGCGATAAATCTTCATAATTGTACCTAAGCAAATGACAACCAATATATCAATGACTAGTGATTTGAATCTTAACTCGGCATATTGATCTAATATAACATACAAACAATCATCTAATCATGATATGAACTTTAATACCAAGTGATCTAATGTCGTATGTCAGGACCCAAGATTTATTCTGATTAAGTGAGATAGCAACATACTACAGCCGGTGACCCGAGCCATTAACCATATGAGACGTTGCTCGTATGCGCTCACAACAGCCTCGGGTCCAAACCAAACCTGCTCTACATACGACACACATTGTATGACTCACAACGGTCCATGTCTCTCAATCACTTAGCTCAACATATGAACCCATCGTATGACTTAGACTTGGTTTAATACTGAACAACAATTTGCATCTCAAGAAACTAAAATAAATTCTGAAACCCTGTAAAGACTTAGTGCCTGTCTCAAGCATGTTAAGTATAATCATTTCGAAGGAGCCCGGGATAGAGGCCCCACACCCTAACCTAGCTAATATATGCATCTCATAGCGAATAGCTCACTCAACCTCAAAGAGGAGGAGACCAGGATGGAGTCCCCATACCGTAGCCCAACCGATTAATGCATCACCGCTAGTGGGTCACTCAACCTCGACAATCACACTTAGCAAACATGGGGCCGACCCTAACTCTTTACGGCTGCTCTATACATTTCAAAATCATACAAGCATGAATGTGGTGCCATATGAACAACTCAGTCATCAAAACCCAAATCTAAAGAAAGAGCTACAAATAATTAGTCCACATCTCATACATTGGAGCAATAAAAAAACTACAAGGAAATCGACTCGACGGCAGCAAGAGATCCAAAAGGTACAATGGTTCAACTGTAGAAATAAACATAAAACACCTGAGATGACAGCCACCACCAGCTCACAAAAGCCACATAACCCACAAGATTACCAACCGAGTAGACCGAGCAAACTAGACATCGCTTTCAATATGTTGGGATCATAGTATTCACCTACACTGGAATTACCTGCAAATTTTGAAGGAATGAATTCCAATGAGTACTTTTCGATTAACATGAGTATGACATAAGGTAAGAAGTAAATTACTACACAACTAATTCATGGGTTGTTAGTTAATGGTTGGCCGACCATGACTATCAATTCTACCGTTAACACTCCTGTCGTGGGTGAAGAAAAAGATCCAACTCACTTGAATTGACAAGGCTACACCACCTGCCGATCATCTATTGGGCTCAGTTCCCGGCTCTCACATCTAATTTATTAGGTTGCATATTTGATTAATCAAGATTAATGTCATAGACTTCCTGGCCATGATCAGCAATCAGCTTGTATCATGCTAGGAAATCCACTCATAAGCATAATCACTAACACAAGCATGCAATCTTACATAAATAAAATATAAGCAGTTGCATAGCAAAATTTAACACAAAAATTAAGCGAGCTACTGCTTGTCTTGTTGTTCAAACCCCTAAACTTGAGAGGATCACACTCATATAATGCCTCATTGCTGGGCTCTACCGATAAGAAGCAAGATGTGGCAACCCTGCACACCACTACATGGTGTACTGTGCCAATCTTTGGTTTATTGCCATTGAAATTTTGTTTCACCAACAATACACCCATTAGAGTAGTACAACAGAAGCATTGTAGTGGCTCATTGATACAATACATAAATATATTACATCTCAACAGAAGTACAAGAGTTACAACTTGCATAAGATAAAATTGCATACGTAATATAGGTATCAAGCTTGCGGGGAGTAAAAGACCAAAATAACAGCAAAATAAAGATCTCTACACCTACGACCAACGTTCCTATCCTATAACTTGTTTTAGACCCACTCGGTGTCGTACGCCTTGCTGAAGTCAAAATATTAATTGACTCCCGCCTCTCCTTCATCCGATGTCTGCTTCTCCATCTCTTCCTCTGTCATCTCCGGATACTCGACCACTTGCTCTACTGATTTGTAGCCTAATAAAGGAGGTTTATACAGGGGATGAATACAAAATGTACTCAACAAGTTAAGAGCAACAGGTGTTTGAAATGCGCTATTTCTACCAGGACAATAGTCCACAAAGAATTTAATTTCAGCAACCTTTCTTGTATAAAAGACAAGATTTTTAATAGTATTCTATGATCAAAAGGCTCCACAGGTTGTTAGAACCTCCAATGTTTCCCTTCCCGCCATGTTCGCAGTTCATACCCCGAAGAGGGGATGACCATGCCACAATTTAATACACTCTGCAGAGGTGCGCTATTTTACCCACAAGTGGTACTTAGTCTTTATGCCGGGTGCAAAGCCCATCACACTCCCATCAGTGTGTGGCCAGGTCTAAGGTTCCAAATCATTTCACCCTTCTCATGTGTTGTCAGTCCAATACCAACTACCCACCACGTCATTATAGTGTCCTTTTTTAAAGATTATGGGACATAGCACCTCCCCGGGTGAGAATTCAAGGTTTTACACTCCCCTGGGCAAGACATATCGCTTCCCCAGGTGTTACGATACATATGTTCCTGTAAGATATTTCAGTAAGAAGGCGGTACTTAACTCACCTATCGCATAGCAGGTCTTGTGGCTAACGCTATCTGCACGACACAAGAATGTCAACTGACATTTGTTATTAACCTTAATGTGATACCATATGTAGTGGAACCCTAACCACACCAAATTTCTATTCCGGGGTTCCACCACCCACAAATAGATGATTCAACGAATCATAATGCAGTTCATTTATTATTTGTCTCTATGGAGGTGATAAGAGGAATAAATTTGAATATAATTTGGTAGAAATAATTGACAGATATTAACAAGAAATGAACTTGCCTTGTGACGGACAAGTTGTGAGGTTCGAGGTTTCATCGAGAGAATTTGGCAGAACTTCAGGATCTGAAGATTGAATAATAATCCGATAAGGGCTAATTCCCAATAAATTGCAACTGTATGTATATGATTGCATGTGATGATGTTTTGGTGAAAACCGGCTAGGAAAAAGCTAGGTCTATATTTTTGGACGATATGGATGCGATAAATGATATGTATATTTAACATAATATATATTTGTACACTTCATATGATTTCATTCCACTAAATTTTTTGATTTTTATTCAATCATCATCTGATGGTTTTATATCATTTTATGATTTTTATCTATTTTATCTTTTGAATAAATAAAAACTTATTGTTAAAAACATCTTTGTTTTTATGTGGATTTTGCAATCCATCCTACAAAGTATTATAGTAATTATTATATAAAAATTATTTTTATGAACTTATAAATTCCTAAATAATTACCTTATGATTTTATACGAGTAATGAAAAAAATATTTATTAAGGATTAACATGGTTCAAAAAGAAACATAGAATTTTCTTAATTATTTAAGTCGTATTGATACTTTTACTTTTCAGTTCTGAATTTGCATGAATTTTTAGAAAAGAAATTTGGATTGTTGAATACTCCTAAAGTCTTAAAAATTTTGTTTTCATCTAGGTCAAATTCCTGTTTCTTGGCCTAAAAAAGAAATAAAAAAATTTCTTATGAAGTCAGTTAAGTTGCTATAGTTGAATTTAAAAGAGATTTTATTATTTAAGTTAGACGAATAACAATTCTTAAGTAAAAATGGTTATTTCATGGTTTGCCCGAAAATCCCTATTTCTTGTCCTGCTCTAAAGGCCTAGCTGATCATTTGGTCTTATCCGACACCTAGCCCAACTAGCCCATTCCAGCCCACTCGGTCCACTCGGCTAGGGTAACCCTAATCGGTGGCCTTTTTCTCTCTCATTCCCTTTTCATGCTGACGTGTAAGCTTTATCCCCCTCTCCTTTGTTTCTTACGCTCGGTCTCCCCTAGAAACATCGCTGCCGTCACTCTTCTACTCCACCGCCTCAAATGCCGCCTCCGGTTTCTTCTCCCCTTCTATCTAGTCTATACAGTTTATCCGGTTTCTTCTCCCCTTCTATCTAGTCTATACAGTTTATGATGTTGATATGAACAGGTGGCTTATATTTTATCTTAGAGATTTTGATTTAACCAAATGTAGAATATTTCTACAGATGATTGGGCATTATTTTTCTTCTTCTAAACTCTTAACTCCTCTCATCTACCTTGAGCAAGAACCCTGAAGCTTGTTCTTTTGGTTTTCTAGATTCTTGCTTCTTCAAGAGTCGCCTTCTCCTCCTCGATGTATTGGCCTTCTCAGCCTTCTTATTCTTGGTTCTAAGCTCTCTTCTAGCTGGTCTTCTTCTACTTTGGTTGTATGATGCTTGGTTGGTGACTGTGTGAAGAATATAGCTCTTGTGAGGTGCTATTTATAGTTTTATGAATGAATCAACATGTTGACACCTAGTATGCTGACTCTTGTCTTACCTTGGTAAATAAGGTGGTTAGATGGCAGCTTGTGGTTGATCCTAATCTACTTTCAAGCTTGAGGTGGCATGGTAGCTATCATGTGGCTGCTTGACTTGGATTACTATCAGCATGGTCTTGACACCTCATTGATGACTCATTAGTCAATTTGGTGACTAAGGTGCTTGCATGTCGTGCCAATGATGATCCTTATCTGATTAAAGCTTGAGGTGGCACAAGGACATTATCCTTTCTCCTATTTCTTCTTGTATACTTAATTGGTTGCCTTTTTGTCCAAAAATGCTAGCTATGATCATGTGACCTGATATAGCATGTTGGCTGGCCTAAAATGAAATACTCAGTATTTTGGTGGTTAGATTGACTAGATTTAAACTGAAGGTCATTCTTTTAATTATTAAAACAAAAGTGACTTAATTACAGAGGTTAACTAACATAGGAGGTCATGTGGGAATCCAAACTTGTTGCTTAAATTTATGATCACATTGTTGCTTGGTTGCCTTTCCTCAAAAATTTTATGAATGTGATCAACAACCGCTGCCTTATACACTATGATGTCTTATAACCTGTTTCCTAAATTCAGATGCTTTTTTAATTCCATAGGTTATCTTTTAATCCTTTTGAGACTAAAACCAGTTTTTTGGTCTCTTAAGAGATTGATTTCCTACACTAATTGCATTCCAAATGGAGATGCAACATTTTAACCTCTAAACCATTCTTTGTTTTTGGAGTCTCCTTTGTATATGTGCAGGTTAAGAAGGAAGTAAAGATGAGGATGAAGAACAGAAGAAAAGTAGAACTGAGATAGCTAGGGTTTCATTTTCTTCTTGTAATATCTCCTTATTGTAATTCCTTCTTGTATTATTATTATTATTATTATTATTTTGTATCAATCATTCTTTTATTATAACCTCTTTTCTTTATATGTTCTGAAATCTTTTGTAATATTACTTTGTGTTGGACATTAATACATTGTAAATTAAATCTTTTGTAATTATTCAATTACTTTTGAATTGAATACTTGACTTATATAAGAATTGAATTTGAATAGGTTTATATACTTCATAGAGATATAAACTTAGTTTAAATAGGTTTTTAGGAGGGTAGGGCCCACATGTCATAGGAAGGCTAGCTAACTGTTTTAACTACTAATCTAACTGGACCCATTGGTTAGATCTACCAACGGCTAGTTGCCAGCCAGGCCGAATGTGTGAAAACGGTGGCGCAGTACCGCACGAGCATTTGTATGGGCCGTTTGATGTGAACTTGTCGTGCGCGGTCCCTGGGAGTACCGCGAAGGCTATCGTGGTAATGTTAGAACCAATGGCCGCCGGAGGTGGTGGCGCCATGGTCGTTGACAGTAGCTCAAAACAGAGCACTAATGGGGCAAGCAAGGGAGGACCAAGGTGAAGCAAAAAAGGGGCAGGAAGGCAGGAAAAGGACCAGGTGCTCATCATGAGGACGAAGACGAGATCAGCCAAGGTAGAAGAAGGCAAGAATGTCCTATAATCCTCACGAACATGATGAAGCTCCTATAAGTGCCTCGAGAGGATGCGGAGCTAGACTTTGCTGGCAATGGTAGATGGTGGTGCACTTCCCACGGTGGCGACGAATTCCAGCACATGTACCAAAACAAGAAAGAGTTAGGAGAGAAAAAGGGACCACCGAGAAGCGTATGGAAGGGTCGTGCCATGCTAAAACTCACCGGAGGAGAACGGTGAGCTTGTGGCAGCACTCGTCGGAGTTGAGGGTGACAGCGACTTCCGGTTGTTTCAGCGAGCCCCTACACCAAGAAGGTATTGCGATGAGCTCAAGGTGTTGTTGTTGAGCTTGTAGGCACGGTTTGCGGGCGACACTTACCTGCTAGATCTCGTGAACAAGGAATGTCGTGGCGGTGCACTTGCCGGAGCTTCGTTACTGAAAGCGTTCCAGTCAGTGAACTCAACGGCAAGCTTCGATTCTTGCGCAGGGAGATGCAGCAAGACGAGGCGAGTGCAATGGGGGAGATGGCGATGCGGTTAGGGTAGCGGATGCAATGTAATTGAGAGAGGGGCGTTGACGATGCTTAAGGTTGAAGTGGAGTGCGCGACGGTCAACGAGCAGTTGGCGACTCCGTTACCGATTTAAATTGCGAAGAGGCGTGCACACACCAGATTGCAGGTGGACGACAACCTAACAACGTAGGTAGCTGTCGGCGCGTGGTGAAGACGAGCTGAGTAGTGGGGCCCGCAGGTCAGATGAAGGCAGGCGACATGGCGTAGGACGTCGACCTACGGGGAAAGCGGAAAGGAGCGGGGCGCGTGGAGGGTAGTTGGGTTGGGTCTGGTTGCGACGCGGAGCTGGGCAAAAGGCTAGCCTAGCTAGGTAAGTGGGTTCTTTTTATGTTTTTTGTTTTATTTTTATTTCTTTACTGCTTTCATATTTGAATTTTTAGGGATTCAAACCTAGATTTAAAAATGTTGAAAGTTTCATAGAGTGTTTAGTTTATGACCTATGAGAATTTTTGAATATGTTTGTAAAATTTATTTGACTGTTATTTAAATCTAGGTTCAATTTTGCTCCAAAATGGGTTTGAACTGCAAATGGGTGGAATACTAATTATAAATTCATGAACAAATTATATTAAGGTCAGAGAGGAAAATTAGCAACCAATATAAATTTTGGAGAATTGAGGAAAGGTATTTCACCTCCATATTAATTAATTTTAGTTTTGCTAATTTTAGAACTCGAATAAATAAAAATTAATTCAAATACCAAAACATCTAAAAAATTATTCAAATTTTTAAAGGCCTTCTTTCAGGTTTATATTACCTTTGAAAATGATCCGTGGGGTATGTAGAGTATTTTTTGTGCAAATTTTATTTAAGTTGATTTTAGGTCAAGGTTGAAATATTTTAAGTTAAGGCTATTTTTATTTACTTTAAATACAGAAAGTGACATGATATGAAATACACTTTATTGATGATGACCTTTAAGATACTCACTACATCAAGATTTATAAAGTTGGGTTAAACAGTCTATCGGCTTTGTACAAACAACTGAGTGTCCGTCTCAATGTAGTTTCATATTTCGAGATACAATAATCTTGATTAATTCCATGCATTGATCTAATATAACGTAGAAATGACCAACCGGCTAGCGATCTAAATTTAATTCTGCATACTGATATCATGTACAAACGACCTACCAACACATACACAAACTATCAACCGGCTGGCGTGCAATTTGAACTTTAATTATGTGTATTGATCTAATTCATGTATAATCGGTAATAATTTGGTGTTCTTAAAAATAATAATAATATCTACCTATGTGAACTCAAAAAATTGAAGATGGTTAAAGATGTTTTCCTATGTAATTTTACACATGACACATTGCTAGTTCATCTAAAAGTAAGACTATTTGTATATGAGTACTAGCATTTGTCTTTTTTGTGCAAGACACAAATGATCATATTTTGTATGAATTTTTACAAGTACACATACTCTACCCATACTGACATTTTTATTTTTTTAGAACTCATAGATTCGAAAAACTCGAAGGGATGTGTATATGTGTAGGTGCACCACATCCCTTTAGTTACACAGCTGACTTGCTTCTAAAAGGAGGTTCTAGTGTATCGTTCACCAATTTTGGTATCCAGTTATATTTTATTCCTCCTTTCCCATGTGTCCCTCTCCCTCCTAACCCTAAATCCCCGGGCCCTCCTCTCGCACACGTCGCCGCCTCCTCAATCTATCTATTGCCGCCACCTTCCTCCTCTGTCTCCGGCGGCTACCGATGCTTGATCTGCCTCCACCGCCACCGCCTCCTAACCCAACAGATTGCCGACGTCCTTTGGCTTCTCCTTGTCGACCTGTCCTCCTATACCGGCCTACCGGGCACCTTCGCCGACCGCAGCCCACGGCGCTACCATGCTACCACCCGACACCACCCTCATGCACCACCTCCACCACCAGTCCGCCTCGACCTTGGTGATCCCCCCACCCCCACCCTGAGCTGTAGCCCCTAACCTTTCCCACCAGCCTCGACTCTACTCCACATCGACGACTGCAGCTCCATCTCACACTCCTTCGACATAGCTCCAACAAGGTCTTGCGCAGGCAGACAAGAAGGATGGAGTGAGTGAAAAGAAGAGCATGAATCGTGGTGCGAATCATAGGGCTCAAAAATCAAATGGAATTTAAGGAATTCAAGGCAATTGTGGTCTAACAAATTCCAATTTCGGATTCATATGGACCCATGCTCAGATTAGCATTTTCGTCTCGCAAATCCGTTTCTAAAATGCCAATTTTCTTTTCTTGACCGGAGGGAGTAGCGATAGTGTTTTTCTGCACTCACTACATTCTATCGGCACAGTTAAACATGTGATGATCACTCTGCTGAACTGTGGTTGGAAATTTCAAGTGCCCTGCTCGTGCTAATGTGTTTCTCAGTTCCAAAACAAGTACTCTTTGGAATACGTAATTAACCATGATCCGTTTCACTTTTGTACAACTCTTCCTTGTAAGAGCTGCCTGTTACAAATCATACCGAAAAACTCAAAATTTCACCACCCAACCTGCCATACTCTATATCGTAGAGCTACTAAAAAAAACCTGAAGCTAACAAAATTATGCACAAAAGAACGAAATAAACTGCAAGCTTCAGCCATCAGAATTTCAGAAGTCGACGCTGCCGTCGCCGCCGGCCCTGCACATGCACCCCGGCGTTCTCGGCTGCCGGTAGACGCTGCGGCCCCTCGGCCGGGCGCGGACGCGCTTGTACTCCTCCACCATGGTCCTCACCCTCCTCCGGAACCCGCTCCACTCGATGCTGCCTTCCTCGGACAGGATCTGCGCGTACCGCTTCCGGTTCGGGTGCAGCGTCGGGGCGCGGCCCCGGCCGTGGTAGACGCGGTACCCCGACACGAGCGACGAGAGCTGGCTGCCGGAGTCCGTCACCGCGAACACGTCCGACGAAGCGCACGCGATGAAGTCCAGAGCCGCGAGCTGCGATGAAAGGTCAAGTACTCGTCAGTTGTCACAGTTCGAGAATTCGATCAGAAATTTCTGCTTTTTTGGTCACGATAGGAGAAATTTTTCAATCTTTACCCGGGAAGAGAAGTTCTTGAACGGAGCAAGCTCGTTGGAGGAGAGGACGTCTTCCTTGGTGACCAGATTTGGGTACAGACTTGTCAGAGGGCGCAGCCGTGGCACGCCGCCGTATATCTGAGACCCAGCCACGTACATGAACGTCCGGCGGTCGTAGCCGAGCGCGGAGAGGATAAGCCCGGCTTCTTCGGGAGTCAGCGGGCACCTCCCCAGGCTGCGCTGCTCCTCCGGCGACACCGTGCTGGCGACACACAACCACCATACAAGATCAAGATAATTTCTCAGCGAAAAATGACCACTAAAGTTCCTCGCAAATGCAGCAAAAAGGGCAAGAAACGGGTAGTGTAACACGCGGCAACGGCGTACGCACGTACGTGTTCCGAAGGCGCGTCGCGAGGGCCGGGAAGTGGGTTTCCCTGTACGCCTGCAGCTCTCTCCTCTCCTCTTCGCCGCCGCCGAATTCGCAGAGGGAGTAGGCCACCATGTCCTCCTCGAACCTCATGTGCAGAGCAAGGTACCTGCTTGGCGCGCCAGTGCTGGTCTGGTTCTCAGCGAAAGCCGGATCGATCATGTTGCGTCCGAACAGCTGCTTGTCCATCTCCGTCTGCATCGCACTCACCCTGCGCAGTCGCTGGACCAGCAGAGAGCCCAGTTTCTGGATTTCAGGGACGAACTTGAGAGCGTGGAAGTTGCATCTACATCGCAGCCTCTGCAAAGCAAAGCCTCTGATGAGGAAACAGGGTGTGTGGATGGAGGTGATAAATCATACATAGTTCATCTGAAGAAAAAAAGAAACCAGTGAGGGAGATGAAGTATTACCTGCAGATGAACAGGTACTGAGTCGAAGCCGAGCCGGTTGCCGAATCCGAGGAAATGAACAACGTCGTTTTTCCGAAGAACGGGAAGTACATATTTGATGAATTCAGACGGTTCAGCCTCTTTCCTGATGTCATTATCAGTGATCTGTGATAAGGGGACGAGTGAAACCAATAAGGGGCCCTGAAGAAACATAAGTGTCTGAAGTTTCAGAACACGGTTCAGGCACTGACTTGGCTACCGATCGATTCAAGATCTAGGGACTGAAGGTACGGTGGTAAATCTTTCACAATGTGCACGTCGCTATTCATGTAGTTCACGAAGTAGTCTTCCTGGTAGATGTCACCGAACTGACTGGTTGAAAAGGAGAGGTATGGCAAATATACCAGACAAAATTTGTCAAATATTGTGTCCCGAATAAATGTCAAATAGACAATTTTAACTCTAGGATTGTTATCTGTCAGCCAAAGCAAATATTCCAGTTTGGTGTGCTTTTCTTTCTACTATGATGCACTAAGTGCATTGTATCACTAGTGTAGTTCAAAGTTGTAACCTTTTGTCCTTCCACACGCTGCTGTAAAGAAACCTTGGAAGAACTAGTGTGGCGTTAAGCAGAGTTGCAACGACAACAGCGTTGCACACTGGAAAAAGATGAAACTCATTTCGTTACTGAATATCAAAATTAACGCGGAATTGATATTGTAGAGATTCCAGCATTAGATCCTTACGGCTACGCGCTGCTGGTTCAGACCGCCATTTGCGCTGACCAGAATGAAGCCATTGTTGTTCTCGCTAGGCCCTGTGAGATTAACCAAATTTAGTGTCAGGAAGCAAGCTGAAGTACAGAAACTATTTGTAATTGCTTGAATAGAGTTTAACCTTCATGGCCAAACTGTGTTTGGCGGCACAGGTTTTCCATTTGCGGGCTTGCTTGTAAGGTTCTTCCCATAATGCGAAATTGTCACTGTCTGACTCGTTCTGCACTGGCAGGGAGGGAAACTTGCAACATGAGTAAAAGCTAAAGACATACTATCATCCTAAATAATAGCACGGCAGAAAGTAATTGGTATGGTTATGATGGAAGAATCAAACCTTTGCGAGGGCTGAAGTTGCCATATGCAAAAGTCTTCCATGCACTATCTGCTCTGCTTGTTCCTTCCTTACAAAATTTTGCTTCGCCTCCTTCTTTCACAAAATGGATTTATCAGGTCGAGTGATGTTACAAGAGAAGTGCAGAAATTAGCAATGTTTTCGATCACTATAAGATTGAAATATGAAATTATGATAGGCTCATCCTAAAACGGAAGAGGAAATTAACCAGACATGAAAAAAAGTCAACAATCAGAATGAAATTAAATCAATTTCAGAGGCGACACGAAACTGATACGATCAGATTCCTAATGGTGATTCCACAGGAGTTTTCTGAATTTGAACAGCAGCAAAATACCTGAAGGCCCCTGAAGCTCCTGGAGATGGCGCCGTTCCGGAACTGCACCTGATGAACCGCGGACATGACGAGGGAGACGGCAAGCAGGAGGAAGCCCACGACCCCGACCACCACCGCGAACGCCCTGAGTTGCCAGGAGGTGACGCCGCCCCTCGCCTTCCCCTGCCGCGCCGCGCACCGCAGCCTCCCGATGTTGGTCGCGCCGACCCTGCCCTGCGCCGCTGCCACCGCCGCCGCCGACGACGAGCCTATCTGACCGACGACGCAAGAACCGTCCATTTTTCCGCTGCCCGATCAAGAAAGCACCACGATCACGGAAGCCCCGGGCGTTTCTCCATTGGTGCTAAGCTTGTCGCTGAGGGCAACCTCAACTCGAGCAACACGGCAACAACCCATTTGGTACGTACCTAGCTGGTGAATTATCCTTTTCTCTTGACCTCCGGTTCATGGACAACGTGGCGAGCCAGCCATCCCGTACGAATCCAGAGTGTAGAACGGTCGGTCAAACGAGGCGCTGCAGCTTCCGTTCTGTCTCGACCGGCGTAGCCACCCGGCAGGTAAGATAATAAGGTAATGATCGATCGATGCAGCAGCGGCAGCAGCTTCTTGGAGGCGATAAACAAATGGGGCATCGAGGATTACAAATTCGGTGATCGATGTGGAAGGGATCGACCTAACGTGAGAAGGACTCGCCGTTGTCGTATACTATATGTTGGTTTTGATCGCTGCCAGGTAATAGCGTAGCAGGATGGAGATGCATTTTCGGAGGTTGTTCCGTAGAAGCGAAGAGAGGCTTCGTTGGAAGTTGTTGATGAGATTGATTGATGACGGCCGAGAAAAAGAGGACGGAGGTCGATAGCCGGCAGGCCGGTTGGTGCACAAGTACAAATGGGGTTTCCTTTGTGTAGTTTGATTGCTTAATCATCGCTACTGTCGCTGAAGTAAAACAGTGCCGTCTGTACCTGTCTTCTCCGCTCGGCAGCAATCGAGTTAAATGTTGTATACATGCGTTCTGTCTCTGTGTGATTCGTGGCTGCCTTCTTCACAGCAACATGCTGGATCGAACCGTGGGGACGCGTGGCGGCTCCGAGTGACTTGATGCAGGGATTATACTATCAACCGTAACGCAATTGCATAGTCGGGAGGGCGACCAATATTGGCAGCTCATGATAACGTCGTGCTCCTACGAGCAGCGAGACTAAACTGAAAAGGTTGGGCTCACCTCATGAGTCACAGCGCATAGGAGTCCAAAAGGATTGGTGCACGGTAGTTGGCAAAAGCACCGCACGAGCTGCTGATTCGTATCCAACTCTCACTGCATGGCCGACCCCGGGCGAGTTTGTTCTTGCAGACTTGCAGTTGCTACGAGAACCAGTTAGAAACGGTGATAAAACAGGGAATCTATCTTTATCCAACGTCTGCACGCCGTATATCGTCTCTGCCGCTGATTCGGTGGAGAGAAAAAAAATATCACACACACTTAGAAAACTATCTCTAGATATAAAAGGACATACATCAGGATCACATGGCATTAACTTTCACCCTCTGCTGGGTGCAATTGATATGTAAACCTAGCAAAAATTAGTAATGGCAAATCAAACAAGACGTACGCTAGCTGCCTTTGGATAGACTTTGATTTAATTTAAAAGCTCATCATCTGACGAGATAAGACTTGATGCCACCTATAAAAAGCCATGTAGCTTCTTGCCCACGGTGACCCAATGGCGCGGGCGTCCATGAGCTGCTTTTGAATTCTCGTGACTTGCTTTTTATTTGCTTAAATTGGTTTTTAGTTTGCACAAATTATTTTTCAGTTTGCAAGAATTACTTTTCATTGTGTGAAGCTACGTCTTGCTTCCTCGCACCAGTGAGTTGTTTTTTCTTTTGCGTGAGATGTTTTTATTTTGCAAAAATTGTTTTTAGTTTTACGAGAATTGATTTTTTTAGAGTGGTTAAGCATTTAATATTTGCCTTTTATTTTGTGTGAGTTGCATTTTCTAGTAGGTGTAAGTTGCATTTGTTTTGCAGGAATTGTTTATATATTTACGGGAATTGATTGTTTTAGTGTAGTTAAGCATTTAATGTTTGTCTTTAATTTTGTTCGAGTTGTTTTTTCTAATATGTGTAAGTTGTTTTTTTGCTTTTTTCTGATTTTCTTTTCGAGTGTATTCGTATTAAGTCATTTGCTATTCGTACCACTAGTACAGAAATGGATATCCGAGGCGGTTA
This sequence comes from Stipa capillata, assembly GCA_019208055.1. Classification (NCBI taxonomy): domain Eukaryota; kingdom Viridiplantae; phylum Streptophyta; class Magnoliopsida; order Poales; family Poaceae; genus Stipa; species Stipa capillata. The sequence goes on along the minus strand of JAGXJF010005179.1, from coordinate 47,928 downwards.
AAATAGCACATCCGAGGCGGTTATAGCAACCGCCTCCACGGAGTAGTTGCGGATATGAGGGCATGCATCGGAGGCGGTTATGTAAGCGCCTCGGAGGCAGTTGAGAAAGTGTAACCGCCTCCGATAAGAGCTTATCCGAGGCGGTTGAAACGCGTAAACCGCCTCGGATAAGCACTTATCGAGGCGGTTACACTTTCTCAACCGCCTTGGATAAGAACTTATTGGAGGCGGTTACATTTTCTGAACCGCCTCGGATAAGGAATTATCGGAGCCGGTTATATTTCTTTAAACCGCCTCCGAGGCGGTTGAAGTGGAGATCCTAGGCGGTTGCTAAGTTGCAACCGCCTCGGATATGTTTTTAAAGAGGCATTATTTTGCCTGATTTACTAGCCTCCTTGAAAAAACAAACAGTTTATATATATGATATATCCAAATCATAGCACGCACAACAGATTTATATAGCACACTTCAATCATTCATTCTCACATCGACCACAAGACATAAACTACAAACATTCACATACATACGCATACGAATTACAAAACCTGTTCACGTGAGTCATATACTCAATTCACAGCGAAGATATTGATCAAATTCAAAAAACTAGACCTCTCTTAAGTTCTTCACATGAATAGAACCACTCGCCGAAGCCTCCATACACGATATCTATTGATAAAGAAGTCTCATTTGTAAAACAGTGACATTCACAAGAAAAGTTATAGTTATATCACACCCACTTACACGTTAGCAGTGAGAGGAAAAATAAACAAGACATTTAAAAATATCAAGTGCACTTTCATTTGAAACTACAAGTTGGATAGATAATTATAAAGTTTGATGCTTTGGAACTAATGAAGTAAGTAATGACCTAACTAGAAATCTAAGTAATGATCTAACTAATCGCAATCCTAAGTTCCTAGCTTGCTGCCGGGAAACTGAAGCATCCTTTGGGACTAATGACCTCGTTGTTTAGGAAGCTAGCGATGTGCGACCGGACCTGGGCGATGTTCATATCTTCCAACTGTTTGATTGTCATGGTTTTTGCCGCTCCCTGAAAACATGAGGCTTACACTCAGGGCGAATAGCATGATTAAACACTAGACATTAGTAGTGGCGATGGTATCGTACCGCTAGATCACCGTACTTTGGGTTGCTGCAAAGGGCTAGCATGTGGAAACACACGTAATACCCACAGAGGTCGGTCCCTTCAGGTTGTTGCCGGGCACTGCAAAAGGGATATCGATTAGGTATAGAGGGCAGAAGTATGATGACATTAGTTCTAGGAGTCAAGGACATTACGGAATACCTAAACTTGGAGCCATGGCGTAACTCGATGGGCACTCCTTCCTTGACTTCCTTGTGCCTCCCTCCTTGTTTGACGTACGTGTCAAACGCTCTAGGTGATTCAAAACAATTAGCATCGAACTGTCTTTTCCTTCGTGAAGAAGAAATAATAGGCATGGACGAAGTCGAAAGTTTTGGTACTCACTCGTTGAGTAGACGCATGATGTCCACGTACCCTTGCTTGCGCTCGTCAATGCTATGCCTCATGGAATCAAGGTAATATATCTTATTCCATTTCGACACGATCACGAGGAGGATCCAATGGCCCCTGTTATACAATACGAAGTTATTACATGTTTAGCCCGTCGAACCATGAGAATTTGCGAAGGATGTGGCTTACCCGATGTTATAGGTAACCTGGATGTGATCTCGTGCGGAGTACTCATGAAGTAAATGCAGGACGTAATCCCGCACCATGTTCTTATTTGCCGCGATGCTTTGGGCCGATATCAAATGTGGGTCGCCGAACCCCACAGAGTTCTTCATCTTCTTTTTTCGCTCAGATCAATCATGTATCTGAGTATAGGAGAAGAACGAGTTATATTGCCGGCACTTAGCTAGAATAAAACAAAACAATGCTGTGTTGTAAGGACTTACAGCGTGAAGCATCTCATGAGACTAACGTCCAGCTCACGGAAGTACATCATGTTGAAGATGTCCGTGAGTTCCACGGGGAACATATATCCGCTACGGTGCTTGAAATGCTCCTCCTTGAAGAAGACCATGAGGCCGACTCTTGTATCTAGGAATGGCCTGTTTGACATTTCGAGGTAATGATCATGAAGCTTCCGGCAGGCTATGCCCAGGTTCACGTCAGCGTCCACCATAGGTTGTCCTGGCACGTGCTGGCGAGCTAGCTCCGCTAAAGGATATTCAACATCATCCGCCAGTTTTGAAGCAGACTTCTTGCCTCTGTATACTTTCAGCTTGGATGTGGCCCCTTGACTCTTCGTTGGAACACGGCTTGGCCGTGAGCTCTCCACTGGTGGTACTGCCGGGAGTTGAGGGGGTAGCGAACGATGAGTAACCTCCACATGTGGCACTGTCAGCACTGGCTGAGGAAGGGCGAGCTGCCTCGAAACCTCCGGCGGAGATGGAGCAACCACCGGTGAAAACCTCAGCATCCCTTGATCCGGCGAGCATGGAGGAACGGACGGTGTGCTCGGTGCTGATTCGAGGACTATGTCCTTCTTCGGCCACTGGACGAATGACCCGACCGCGTCGCTTAATGTCTGCATCTCATCAGATTCTCGCGCGTTCGGCAACGGACAGTTAGCGAAGGTCGGGTTGATTGACTCGACCTGCACTCACGCGAAGCCTGGCGTTAACGGGACACCGTGTATCACCGTTTCAGGAGCAGATGGCCACACCTGACCGTACACGGCTTTCATTGAGAAGTTCGTCGTAGCGAACTGTATCTGCATCTTGCACCGCGTTGGACCCCCAATTTGGTCGATGGGAGAACAATCCTCCGCACCCAAGGCACAGCTACTGTGGCGGGCACCCGGGCTAATTGCGACTGGCGCCCTGTCATGCAGGTACTGTGCTGAAAGCCTCTCATCCATCGCCCTCAGTCTTTCCTCAAATTGCGCCTCAAGGGACGACTGTATCTCCGCTTTCATCTGCTCGGCTCTTGCTTTCTTCCTCTGCCGACGTGCCTCCTGCGTGTCGCCGGTGAAGGCTTTGCCCCATGTTGCCAGATTTTCGAAACCCCTGGTGCGTCCATAGGGCTCCCTGGTGCCGATGGCCTCAAAGAGTATGTCTTTCTCCCGACTTGGCACAAACGAGCCTTGAGATGCCTACTCATTCAGCCCCACCATTCTCTGATAGACCTCCTCGTCTCCAGGGTTTCTCCATACGCGTTGACCACGAGGATCCACCTTAGTCCTCGCCCTGCACTAGTCCCGGATGCGGCTGTCGCTGAAATCCAAAAACGCTGGCTGCTGTCCGTGCTTCTCAGCTTCCTTGTCCTCCTTTGCCCATTTCTTCTTAGCACCGACGTACCCTAAGGTGCCGAGAAAGTGCGGGTGCTTGTTCCTCCTGGCTAGCTCTTGCCCCTTCTGGCTATCTGCCTGGAACTCTTCGGATGACTTCAAGGCACAGAATTCCACCCAATCTTCTTCGGAGACATCCGGGTATGCCTGACAAGGCGACTTATCTTGCTTGAGATAGTCCCTCACCAGTCTGTGCTTGAAATTCCTCCAACACTTCCCAGCCGTCCGTATAGTGGCTCGGAAGAAATCTGCTTCGACCTCTTCCGGGTACATGAACGAGCCCTTCACTTTGTCAAACAGTAACCTCCGCTCCTCCCGTGTCAGCTCACCCCAATCGGCGAGGGTGATCCTAAACCTAGAACGGATGACCACCCCGCATAACGTCCGCCACTTCTTTCGGGTTTCTTCTGGCTCAGGAACTCCGGTCACCGGATCCAAGCTCTGAACTACCCATCTACCCTTCAGCCTCCCCGATGGCTTCCTTGGTTTGCGAGAACCCTTTCCTGACGATGTCGAAGGTCTTGGCGACCCCGACGGCGATATCGTAGGGGAGGACGGTGGAGAGTTCGTATCCATTCTACTAGCACAAGCGTAAACAATTCAACATACGAAACTAGGAAACATGCAACATATGAAAAAGCACCTGACATGCATGTATATGTAGCAAATGTAGTAATCACTACTGCATGATGAAGTAAAATATCATGATGAACTAAAACCTTACGAAAATCAGTGAATTGTAGCATATCTTTTGTTGCCCCCCCCCACCATACCCCTCCAACCCCACAAGAATGTTTAAAAGATGTACGAAGTGGAGATTTGATGGACGAAACATAAAAGAAGCTAAGATCAATATTAGTATCCATTCTATCAGAAGTTCTACCAAATCCCTAGATTCTTAGATTCAATTACCATAGAAATAAATCAAGTGTTGTATTTGTTCTTATCCACCATACAAATTCTTAAGACATATGACATGTTGTAATACCTTTGCAAGCCAGCCAAAAGCAAATGTAGTATCAAGTTCTTATCTAGTTTAGGGCAGTCACATCATGGGATTAGAAGTAAAATATCATCCAAAGAAAAGGCAGCCGATCAAGAATTGAGTAGTCTTGTTTTCTTTGAGAAGTTGATTCCAATGCCATATTGATGTGAACATGAAGTAAAACCGAAACCTACATTGCTAGACCTTAATCTACAAAAACAAGCCGTCATTTTCCCCACTGGTATTCCATTCCATTTTCAACTCAAAACAGTCAATCAGCCTAGGCCGAATTGCCAAACAGCATGACTTTTCAGACAATAGCTTCTCCACTAACTAATAAGCATACATTTTCCACTTCGTCTTAAATCCAAGTTGTGTCAAATACTCACTCACCTTGCGGTCGGGGAGGAGGCGGCCGGCGGTGGTCGGGGAGGAGGAGGCGGCCGGCGGTTGTCGAGGATTGGGGAGGAGGAGGCGGCGCTGGTCGGTGAGGGCCAGTGCTCGGGGAGGCCGGCATTGGGGGAGGAAGCCAGCGTTGGGGAGGAGGCGGCCGGCGGTGGTCGGGGAGGAGGAGGCGACGCTGGTCGGTGAGGGCCGGTGCTCGGGGAGGCCGGCGTTGGGGAGTAGGCTGGCGTTGGGGGAGGAGGCAGTGTTGCAGGTCGGGGGGGCGCCGGCGCTAGTTGGGGGAGGAGGCGGTGATGGTCGGGGCAGCGGCGTAAGGGTCGAGGGCTCTTGGCAGTTTGAGTAAATACGCGCGGGGCTTGGCAGTTTGAGCTCATATATGGGAGATATCGGAGGCGGTTTAATCGATCTGACCGCCTTTGATTACGTATAAAGGAGGCGGTTGCGTAGATCTGACCGCCTCGGAGTAGTAATAAAGGAGGCAGTTGCGTAGTCCTAACCGCCTCGGATATGTTCATATCGGAGGCAGTTTTTTACACCTAACCGCCTCGGATATTGCATATTGGAGGCAGTTTTTTACACCTAACCACCTCGGATAGGCCTTAAAGGAGGCGGTCCATTTTTTGTAACCGCCTCCATTAGTTATAAAGGAGTCAGTTTTGACTTTCTAACCGCCTTCGATTATTTTTTTTAGGCAGATGCAGAGTTGGCAGTTCACAATTGAAGATTCTTTCACCATGTGCGCACAATTTTGAGAAACAGACAGCACAATTGTAGAATATATGAACTCAAACATCTAAAATATCATCTGCACATGACCTTCTCAATTGTATCACCATTTGCACATAAATAGTTCTTGCATTTTCAACCAACAAAATCAACACTTCTAAAAAAGGACATGAACATCACAAATTATTTCATTGCCTTTGCTTGCGTTTCTTTTTCCTTTTGCGAGGTATTTCCTCGTCTCTTATGCTATGTTGCATTGGAGGTGCATCTTCAAAGATCTTGTATTCGTCCTCATCCACCACACCTTGAACTCCGACAATCTTCCTTTTACCCTGTAGGGCAATATGAAGATTCTTCTTCGCCGGGTCGAGCATGGAGGTTTGGTTAGGCCTGGTTACGACGACGTCGAGTTAGCGGCTCCTACTACTGAAGCCAGTGGATACTGAGCCTCTTCCTCTCATCTCTAGGCTACTCTTGGTGACAGCAACAAACGGTTTTTCTATGCCTCCATTCATGCTAGGAGAGCCCATCATACTATCCGCTGTCTTAGAGATAGGGGATACCACACATCATCTTTTTTATATGTAAAATACAAATGAGCAAAAAAGACAAAAATCCTACTGTAGATCCATTTGTGATACATGAATGAGAAAATACACATAAAACACCTGGTGAGCTTGATTGGCTAGAATGAATGGGTCATCTTTGAATCCGATATGTTCAAGGTCAACTGTTGTGAAGCCGTACTTGTCGACCTTCGTAGATTGCAGATTGACCCAACGACACCGGAATAATGGAAATTTGAAGTACACATAATCCAACTCCCAAATATCCTCGATGAACTCATAGTACGAGCTCCGTTTCCCACTCATGTCAGAAGCGTCTATGCGGATCCCACTATTTTGAAATGTGCTTTTCTTATCTTGATCTCTCGTGTAGAATGTGTATCCGTTAATGTCATATCCTTGCCCAGAACACCGATCGCTTCTTCCAGTATGCGGACTCATCTGCGGCCTTTTTTTCTGACCCTTTCCAAGCATGACATTGACATCGTTAACCTTCTCGAATATCTCTGCATCACTTAATGGCATTGGTTTCGCACCGTTCTCCATTCTCCCGTTGAACTATGACTTCCACCTCCGGTAATGGTGCCTTATAGGCAGGAACCGCCGGTGAACCATGTACACGACTTTTCCGTAATTTTTGAGACTTAGGCTCACGGTATTCTCCATGCATATGACACAACCTTTGTGTCCTTTCATTGTCTGATCGGAGGTGTTGCCGAGAGCAGGAAAGTCTTGGATTGTGCAGAACAGCATGGCCCACAGAGTGAAGTATTCTCTTTTGTCCGCATCCCATACCTGCACTCCTGTGTTCCACAGTGTTTGTAGATCATCCATCAATAGTTGGAAATATACGTCGATGACGTTACCAGGTTGCTTAGACCCTTCAATAAGTATGGACATCATAATATACTTCCATTTCATACAAAGCTAGGGAGGTAGGTTGTACATACTGAGAAGTACGGGCCAGGTGCTATGTCGGCTGCTCATGTTGCCAAATGGATTCATTCCGTCCGTACTCAGCGCAAACCTTACGTTCCTAGTTTCCGCACCGAATCAGGGATACTTCCTATCGATGTTTCTCCACTGGATAGCATCGGCAGGGTGTCTGAGCTTTCCATCAGACGTCTTCCGCCCGTCCGCATGCCAGCGAAACAGTTTCGCTTCCTTCGAGTTTGCAAACAAACGCTTCAGGCGCGGGATTACAGGCAGGTACCAAGCAACCTTCGCAGGAGTCCCCTTCGTCACCTCGACGAATTCCTCAGCTCTTTCTACTCCAATCTTACCCTTATACCGAGAAGCCTTGCACACAGGGCACGAATGTAGCTTCGCAAACTCTTTTCGGTATAGGATACAGTCGTTCCGACATGCATGTATCTTTTCAACTTTTAGTCCCAAGGGACAAAGCACCTTCTTGGCTCTGTATGTGTTTATAGGTAACTCATTTCCCTCTGAAAGCATGTCACCTACGAGGCCCAACAACTCGTTGAAGCTCTTGTCGGACCAACTGTTGCTCGCCTTCAAGTTCAATAGTTTAAGCACGGCATATAACAAAATGAACTTAGCCTTGCATCCTGCGAATAGCGGTTTCTCCGAGGCCCCCATCAAGCCAAGGAATTGTTGGTACTCTCTGTCGATTTCATGCCCTCCAAATCACGCAACATCTGTTCCAGCTCAGGCATCGAGTCGGGATCAAATGGCATATTGGTTGCTTCTTCATCGGCAAAAATATCATCATCTGATACTACGGCTTGATTTTCACCGTGCTTGATCCAAGTTGAATACCCTTCCGTAAAACCTCTCTTGAAGATGTGGTACTCAATATGATGGAGCTCAAAAATCCTTACGTTACCACAGTCTAGGCATGGACAATACGTGTCAGCTCTACCCTCTCTCAACATGTCCGCCTCGGCAGCTGCCATAAATGCTCTCAATCCATCTCTATACGCCTCTGTGTTGCGAGCTCCGTACATCCACAATCGATCCATCTAAGCCGTGCATATGGAAAGTTGAAATTTTAGTTTAAAATAGGAAGTGCATCGACTTCGTGACATGAGTTAACACATTTCTTCAATTACTAACCTAACTGAATTCTAAAAATAATTATTAACCTAACTGACTAATATAATTAATTAACTAGCCATACTAATTGACTAATATAACTAACCTATACGCGTCGACTCTCTTCAATTAGTAACGTATAACAAACCAAATTACCACTTCTTGCGTATAAAAATTAAATACGCCACAAAACTAAATCCATCATTATTTTTTCCCTTTTTACCCACAAAATTCCTTCAAAATTTGCATTCCTTGACACTCAGTTTCTATGCATTCAACCATACGATAAATCAAACATCTCCATCGATCTAATTATGATCATATAATTGAATACTCTCAATGTCCAAGAAACAAAGCAAATCACCAAATTGTTGGATGAAATGATTCAAAAACTAAACTCTAACCTTTGCTAATCAACAAGGAAGTTTTATCTCCAACTACTCTTCCAAATGTAGCTTCTCCACTGAAAAATCGCCAGCATATCACCACATTTAAGACATATCTTCCTCTGGTCGTATGTCTGCTCGCGCAGCATAATTAATACTGTGAATCATATTGGAGGCGGTTAAATCCACACAACCGTCTCGGATATCAACTATATGGAGGCGGTTATATATCAGCAACCGTCTCTGATATGTACTCACTTATCTGAGGCGGTTTACGGTATATAACTGCCTCGGATATGGCCATTATCCGAGGCGGTCAGAAGTAAGTAACCGCCTCAGATAACATTGGAGGTGGTTACTTATTTCTAACCGCCTTGGATGTGGTCGTTATCCATGGTGGTTGCTCCCAAACTCGTTATCTGAGGCGGTTTTTTTTCGTACTAACCGTTTCTGACATATGTTATTCGTGGCGCCTCATATGGGCGATTCTGTAGTAGTGTACACTCACGACAAGTTGCCTTTTCAATTTTGCGCGAGTTGCTTATTTCATTTGCTATTTTTTTGATAATTTAAATGAAATATCAAAAGTAATATAGCGATGGATGAAATCAAATAAAGTTAACATCATAGGGTAAATACGGACAAAAAATAATAACAATAATAAGTAGTAAATCTGTGAAAATACGTAGACCACTCTGCTAATTTTATTGGGACTAGCTAAACACTAAACTTTTGAGATTATCTCATTTTTTTCCTCAACTTGCAAATTATTTTCTAACCTCCCTCAACCTGCATTTGCATCGCTAGTCCAATCGACCTTAGTTAACGGAAGTTGATGAGGTGGAAGCTTCCATTTGTAACAAAATCTTAACATTAGAAAAGTGAAACAAACTTACAACTGTAGAGAGTTTCTCTGTAATTTTCTCCAGATAGAATATACGGTCAGTCTGTAAGCTCAAATTTTGTAGGAATCCTATGAGATTATGATTACTGCAAAACCAGAACATGAATTTTGTACAACATTTTGAAAAAGAATACATAATCCCTCCTGAAATCCTTGATTTCAGGATGAGCTTTGGGGCTTTTCATGAGGAATAGAAACTTAGCTTCATTTGGTATTATAATGACTAGCATGGTATCCCGTGCAATTGCATAGAAAATATTTTTAATTATCTTTAATTTTTTAACTTGTATGTGATATTATATCGGCACGGGAAATAAAAGTTCAGACCGCAAATTGGTCAGCCAGTCATTGTACAAAGCCAATACGTTGTTTGCACCTGATATTAGATCACATAGAATTAGAGTTGAGATTGTGATTAGATCATTTCTATGTGATATTATATCAATACAGGAAGTTAAGACCCATATCATCAGTCGTTGATATTAGATCAATACGGAGACCTAAAGCTTAGATAGCTTTTTTTAATAAGGTGTAGAATTCTATCGGTCGTGGGCTATTAATAATTAAAGTACACTAGATCAATATCGGATAATGTTTAGATACAGTTTTGAAGATCTATCGGTTGGGTCTATTAATTATAAGGGTCCATCAGATCAATGGCCGAATGACGTTTAGTATAGTTACGAAGATCTATAGGCTGTGATATATTTATATACAATTATAAAGATCCATCGGCTGTAATCTATCTAGGTACAATTATGAAGATCAATCGGTTATGATATGTTTATGTACAATTATAAAAATATATCAGCTGTGATATTTTTAGGTATAGTTATGATGATCTATCCTCTGGAATCTATTTAGATATAGTTATGAAGATCAGTCGGTGGGAATCTATTTAGATAGTTATGAAGATCTATCAGTTGTGGTCCACTAATAAGAGGGTCCACCAGATAATGGCCAAATATTTTGCTTTTTTATGGAAGGTCTAGCCTCTATTAGATTTGTGCAGTTTGGTTTGCTATTTTCCCCATAATTGAGACCCTACGTCTATAGGTTACCGCGCTTTAGAATATAGAAGATATAAATTATAAAAATCACCGTAGTTTAGAACCGTTTGTAATAAGGCAATATTGCAGACCATCCCATCCATAGAACCGCACGTGATAAGGTTTTACGGGACCAAATTGTTTCCTATTTATTATATGACACACCACATGCATATATATCACATCAATTCAAATTAAAGTTCACATCTTTTAACTATGGCGAACTCACTTTCTTCCAAGTCATAGGTGTGGAACTGGCCATATTCGTTGAAGACCTCTTTAATAAGAAATGTTGTGATGAGTTGTCGTATTCTATCGAGATGGTTGGCATTGCCATAACCCGGATCTCCTTCTGTTGTTGTTTGAATATATATAAAAGTTATGATCATAAAATCAAGTAAAATATGAAAATAAATGTAGCGAGATGGTTAAACTTTCCGCTCATATTTCTGAAAATTAGAGAAGATGATTGCCATGTTGTAGCAAACGTAGAAGCTATAAAAGCTCGCCCCTCCTTTCTGCTTATGACACTGCAAATAATAATAATTAGAATTTGGTTATTAGTTCGAGATCATCATTACTATAATTTATCATATAGAATTATTGTGTATTGGAGGATACCTTAATGCCCTTATCGTGAATTAGCTTCTCAATGCCGTAATTACCTCCCATCTCGTCGTACCTCTTTCACACGCTACGTGACTCTAAATAGTTTGCCTTAGCCATTACAATGCAAAGGGAGTGAATGGTAGAGACTATGCAGGAAATATGCTTACCAGTTGAGTAATCTTCCAAGAAGTTAGATGTCAAAGTTTGCTACTAATAAAGAATCCAAGTACATTATCCTTGGATGGTGTGGTGTAATGACAACTTGAATCCAATGGTCCCTGCATATAGTTATGTTGCCATGTTTAGTGAACTAAAGTTATTTTGGTGGAAATAAACAAGTATAGAAACTAGCTAGTGCAACACTTACAACTGGTTGTACAAAAGAAGTATGAAATCCTTATGTTGATTAGCAAGTAAGTGTTTGTAAGATGCTCCTAGACAGAGTATGCATTCTCTTTCATCTTTTTCCTGGAGACCACATGTGGGTCAAAGAACCATGCCTTGATTTTTTTCCTCTGCATTGTTCAATCATTAACCTACACACATACAGAAGTTAGGAGTTACATATATGTAGAATTAGTCTATATAACACGAATGTAGAACGTGATTGTAGACACTTACAACGTATAGGATCTGATGAGTGATACTTAGGGACCGGAGGCTGTAGAGCTCCCACAAATCCTCAAAGTTCACAAAAAATTGTCAACTCTCAAAGTTGTGTGAGAAATGATACTTAGTGAACTCCACCTTCATAGTCGTGGTCCATTGGCTAGGCGATTTCTTGGCCTTTTTCAAGTAGTGCTCATGCAACTCGCATCTATACCATTTGAGGCTTTTGAGTCTCTCTGGCAATTTGACCCATGGCTCTCCTAGAACATATCGCTCGGACCAATGGAGCCAATTTAAACTCTGACTCAATGTAAAGGTGTGGGAGCTTGTCCTCCTTGGGCTTGGATTTGGCACCTTGGTTTCTTTTAGCAACCGACTTCGACGCCTTTGTGGGAGACGGAGGAACCTTACTTGGAAGCACGAGCGCCCTTTTTGTCATTCCTTCCAGCACACAACAACTCTAGTGGCATCATTTAGTGCAACAGTTGGCTCTGGGAGCACGGGTAGGGCTAGCTCTTGTAATTCAATTGGGTCGATACGAGGGCGCCGGTCCTCCACGACTACATCCCTCTTGGACCACTGGATGAATGTCCCTTCTGCTTGCCCTAGTCTCGTGATCTCATTGTTCGAGGGAAACTTCAATTTAATGGTCCCGTATATGTCATATAAACTCACTACTATAAGACAAAGCTTTAGTAACACAAGAATGTAACACGTAAAAAAATGTGTTACAGACAAATGCTGCAGTAACACGTTCTGGTGTTGCGGAGATACATTGTAACACATAATCCATAGGGTTGAAAATGTGTTACAAAAAATGAGATTTAGCAACACACAGTATGTGTTGGTGAGAAAGTGTTACAAGTTTTATGTAAGGTCAGAGATAGGTTGTAACACACAAAGCATGAGGTCTGATATTGTGTTACAGAAGTGCTATAGTAACACATAAGATGCACTTTGCAAAAGTGTTACAAGTTATACATAAGATCCAAAGAGGCCGTTGAGTTTCACATTTGGTGCAAGAAGTGTACGTGCAATGTAAAAATTAGTTCTGCAATCCGTTATGAAGGAAACTAAACTCAAAACCTCCTACTATCTAGTATTTTTATTACCATGTGAGCTATTGTGCTTTGATGCTCGATGGAGGTAAAACAATTTAATGTGGCATTATCAAAATGGAGGTGAACAAATAGAAAAAGAACAATCTTTTTTAAATGGTAATTAATATTTTGAGATTTGAAAAATAGGAAAGGAGAACAAACAATTATGAAAATAGGGACCTAGAACGGTGTCCCAAATAGGAAACGCATCTAGTCGGCGCCCATGATCTGGTCTAGTCGTTGTGCACAAGGTTGCAAACTAGTAGCCATTTGTTGTTCTCGCATCGTAATTAAATAGCCAATACTTGTATTGTTATATCAACAACATAGGCTAATTAGTTGTTCGCCGCCTGCATGCATCCTTCTTCCTGTTTGAATCAAGTCTATATGAGAAAGAATTCGTACTACCAGTTTGAATCATGTATGCACAAAGCTGCTTTAGGGGAAGAATTAAAACTGCAACAGTTTATGGACAACACATGCATGATGTCGGCGATTGGTGAATCGGCGATCTTACGGTATTCGTGGAATGATGATTACTGGGGGGTAGGGACCTCTAGGGCCCAAGTGCCAGGAGCTCTGATAGCAGGGGACAGCCATTTTTATACAGGTTCGGGCCTCCCTCAGGATAATAACCCTACGTCCTGTTGCTATATATTGATGGAGAACACGCTTACAATGCGGGGGTGTATGTTAGTGGCTACCCTAGGCCTAATTGTAGACTAATCTATGCTAAAACCGCCGGGCTCGACTCCTTCGAGGCAGCGGGTCTTCTAGGGCTTCGCCTCCGGAGATCTTATGCTGGTGCTGCGACTAGATCGACTTGTTGGACCTTGTAGAACCTATTAGAACCCCCTCTCCCCTATGGGATTGCTGATCCTTATATAGGGGGTTCCCAGGGTAGTACCGGACGTGGACTTACGCCCGAGTAGGACTCTGGTCTCCTTAAACGTCGGGATTGACTTCCTAGTTTAAGGGGAGTCTTTCCTTCCCGAGGGGTGCTACCTTGTCGTCCAGGGATCCTTACCGGGTACGCTGTACCTTCCTAAAGTCCTGGGATTCCATATACGGATACCCCTAATACGCGGGATACCGTACTATTCATCATCAAGCCCCCCATCAATACGTGGAGTGAGGTCATGATGGTTCTGTTGGAAATCTGCCCTTGTCGGGGAATGAACTCCGAGTAGGCGATCCGAGTAGTCCTTGTCGGCGACTTCCCCGAGTAGGTTCAATCCTTACTGAGTAGTCGTGAAAACCTTATCGGAATAGTCATTTGGAAAATCCAGAATACTTTTCCGATCTGATCTGATCCGTCGATCACGGACACGCGTCCGCCTGGCATATTTCTAGGAAACGGAACCATGATGGCGGAAATTTCGCGTGGTGATGAAGAATCTTTTCTCTCTCTGCGCTATCGTGCCGTTAACGTGCGCTGAACCACAGCGCGTTCGTCTGGGTCGTGGGTTGTCAGACCCTCTTTTTCCCGCGAAGCGCCCTGTAAGCGGAAAAAGCAACTGCCCGCATTAAATGCGATGGAACTGATCGTGCCGAAAACCGCGCACGGCTCCGGCGAAAGTTTAAATCTTTAGGAGTCCAAGAATTGGGGTTTTGCACGCATTGTCTCTTTGCCTCCTAGCCTTCTTGCTCCCTTCACCTTCTTCCTTCTTCTCCGCGCCATGGCCGGGAGCCCGTTGGTTAACGACCCATGGCCGCGCTCGGAGATGACCGAGGTGAAACTCGCATCTTCCCTAGACCTAACTCTTATCCAATCGACCCGCCAAGCCGAGTTTCGCCATGTCCAAGGCGAGAGAATTCCTGAACCCGAACCCGGCTGGCTGGTTGTCTTCCCTGATTTTTTGCAGTGTGGGTTCTTCTTGCCTCCTTCCACCTTCCTACATTCGATCTTCCTGTTCTATCGAGTTGAGGTGGTGAACCTGGACCCGGCATCGTACACTCTCCTGAGTGTGTTCGCCCATTTGTGCGAAGCTTTCCTCGGGGTTCGGCTATCGTTGGATTTATTCAGATACTATCACAAGATGGAGAGGACCAAGAAGAAAGTAGTGGGAGGCGCGAGTGTCTGTCTTCGAGAAGATAGGGCCGCGGAGTACATCGATGCCACCGGAATCCGATCCTTTCCAGGATGGGAGTATGAGTGGTGCTATTGCCGTCCATCGATCCCTTTGAGCATAAGGTACTGGGGAACTCCACCCGACGTGGCATCCACCTGGACCGACGAGACCCTGCTCGACTCCCGTCTCCAGCACCTGGTCGGGGAAGTCAAGGCTCTTCGAATCCGGGGCTTGTCCTCGGCCGATGTTGTTGCTGACTTCGTCAGGCACGGAATTTGCCCCTTACGGTTCAGGGAGACAGGCGCCTGGGACTCGACAAGCGATCCATACCAACGGCGGAGAAAACTGGGTAAGCCTTTTTCCTCACAACTCAGTATGCAGGACTCGACAGGGTGTCCTAACTCTTTTTTGTCTCGAGCAGCCCTCTCAGAGGCGGAGGTGTCCGAGAAGGTAAAAACTCTCTTCAAGCGTGTTCCTCCACCCAATTGCCAGGATGTCCCCTCGTGCTGCTCCGCGGAGGAAGTTGTCTATCAGATTGCTTCTTAGTCGGAGCCCGGTTGGCGTGGTATCCCCCCCATCATCCATCAAGGACCAGCCGACGCCAAGTCGCCAGGGCGGGGAAGCCTCGGTCGAAGAAGATCCCATAGCGCTACTCAGACCCTTGGTGGAGGTAGGAACGGTTCCTGCTCATCGTTGGTTTCATCCGATCAGATTGCCACCCTATCTGATCTTGGCATGTTCTTCTCAGCGTGCTCATGATAGGTGGAACTCCGTTCGCGGCGAGGTCCAGTCACTTCGAGACCAGACGGCTCGGCTTTCCGATGCCCTTTCTCGGGAGAAGGCGCGAGCCTCGTCTACCGAGGAGAACATGTTGAAAATGGCGGATCGCCTAGAGCTGGTACTTACCACGGTTGGTGCGTCTATCCGAGCCACGGAGAGTTTTCCTAATCGTCTGGCGGAATTGGATCGAGCCGCTCAAGATTTTTTTGGGCGTTTGCGTCTACCCGACTTGTAGATGCATGGCCTTCGTGTGTACGGCAGACCTGTATAGAATTTCTGTTTTTTCTGATGGACGACTTTTGAGCCTAAGTCTTTGGACCAGCCCCCGACTGTTCGCTCGAGGGATGCTCTCGAGCGTACAGTCGATTAGTCTCAAATGTAAAACTTCTGAAGCTGATCGATATTCCAGGAATTCGATAGGACTCGACCGTCTTCCATCACTAGTCGGAAAGACCCCAGTCGCGTTACTTCGACTATCGTGTAAGGACCTTCCCATTTGGGAGACAGCTTATTGCTATTGCTTTTATTTTGCACGAGTTGTAGGACGAGGTCTCCGACCTGCAGTGAGCGTTGTCGAACATGTCTGTCATAGTAACGACGGAGGTTTTGCTGGTAGCGGGTGGCCCAGAGCAGAGCCTGGGTCCGTTTTTCCTCAATAAAGTTGAGGTCATCCTCTCTTCGAGGGATTTCTTCCTTGTCGATGTACAGTTCTACCCGTGGTGATTTTAGGGCAAGTTCGCACGGCAGCATGGCCTCGGCTCCATATACCAGGCCGAACGGTGTTTCTCCGGTGGCCCGGTTGGAGGTTGTTCGTAGGGCCCAGAGGACGGAGGGCAACTCGCGTACCCAAGCCTTGGCGTGGGCGGAGAGCCTATCGAAGACGTGAGTTTTCATCCCCTGGAGTATAAGTCCGTTGGCGCGTTCAACCTGTCCGTTGCTCTGTGGGTGTGCAACCGAGGCATAGCATATCGTGGTGCCAAGCTCGGTGCAGTACTTGATGAAGTCGGAGCTGGAGAACTGAGTACCGTTGTCGGTTATGATTTTGCTTGGGACGCCAAACCTAGTCATAACGTTTCGCATTATGAACCGCTTGGCTGCTTCCGACGTGATCTGTGAGACAGGTTCGGCTTCGATCCATTTGGTGAATGTATCGATCGCGACGAAGAGGAACTTATAGCCTCCGGGTGCCACCGGGAACGGCCCTAGGATATCGAGGCCCCATGCGGCGAATGGCCATGATAAGGGAATTGTCTGTAATGCTTGGGCGGGCTGGTGAATGCGTCTGCGGTGAAATTGGCACTGACGGCATCGCTTCACTAACTCGCTCGCGTCATGTAGGGCTGTCGGCCAATAGAATCCTTGTCTAAAGGCCTTTTCGACCAGGGTTCGGAAAGATGCATGTGCCCCGCACACCCCTCCATGGATCTCTTCGAGTAATCTTATACCCTGCGTCTGAGGGATACACCGCATGAGCACTCCGTGGGCCCCTCGTCGGTAGAGGGCCCCATCGACCAGGGAATACATCCTGGCGCGTCGGGCAATTTGCTCGGAAAGCGTATCGTCCTCAGGGGTAGTTCGATCGAGAAGGTACCTGCAGATGGGCTCTATCCATGAATCTTCAAGATCGAGGGGAGCGACGAGGCGCCCCGCCACTCCCCTCGGGGCATCAATACCTGGTGACACCCTTGAGAGGTGCTTAACCACCTCTCCTTCGTCCCCGGATTCAAGGGAAGCCACGGACGGCATCGAGATCCTTTCTACAAAGGCCCCGGGTGGGCATGGAGATCGTGAGGAAGCTAGGCGGGCATGACTGTCGGCTTGGCAGTTATCCTTTCGAGGGATATACCGTACTTCAAAACTGACGAACTTCTTCTCTAGCTTTCTCACCTCCGCGAGGTAGGCCGCCATATTCGGGTCTGTAGTCTGATACTCCTTGGACACTTGTCTTGCTACCAACTGCGAGTCTCCGTTCACGAGAAGGCAGCGAATACCGAGTGCTGAAGCGACTCTGAGACCGGCTAGCAACCCTTCGTACTCAGCTACGTTATTTGTGGCCGGGAAGTCGATCTGTAGTATATACTACAGGCGTTCTCCGGTTGGAGAGGTCAAGATTATCCCAGCCCCCGCGCCTTCGATGGTTAGTGAACCGTCGAAGTGTAGTGTCCAAATGTCGTCCTTTACTGCTGGTGACGCCGGATAGTCGGGCTCCGTCCATTCAGTGACAAAGTCAGCAAGGACTTGCGACTTGACCGCCGTGCGCCGAACGAAGTGGATGTCGAACTCCCCGAGCTCGACCGCCCACTTGGCGATTCGAGCTATGGCCTCGCGGTTGTGGAAGATTTCTCCCAAAGGGTAGGTGGTCGGGACCGTGACCGTGTGAGCTTGGAAATAGTATCGAAGCTTGCGAGACGTGGTGAGGACCGCGTACAGGAGCTTTTGAACCTGGGGATAACGCTCCTTGGGTCCATGCAGGATCTCGCTGATGTAGTACACTGGTTTCTGGGCCTTCTCACGGTGCTCGGAAGTTCCGCGTTCCACCGTCAACACTCCGCTGACCGCGGACGGCCCGGCCGCGATGTAAAGCAGTAACCCTTCCTCGGGATTGGGCGCGACCAGCACCGGGGGGGTGGTTAGGTATTCTTTGAGCTCTTGGAATGCCGCTTCTGACTCCGCTGTCCACTCGAAGCCGTCGTGTTGTCGCAGATGTTTGAAGAAAGGAATTCCACGGTCTCCTAGTCGGGATATGAATCGGCTCATGGCCGCCATGCAACCCGTGAGCCTTTGGACGTCTCGGATCATTTTTGGGGACCTCATCTCCGTGATCGCCTGTATTTTGTCGGGATTTGCCTCAATTCCCCGGTGCGATACCAAGAAACCGAGTAGTTTTCTGGCGCTGACTCCGAAGGTACATTTCTCCGGATTCAACATTATTCTGTTTCTCTGGAGGTTGGTGAATGTTTCCAATAGGTCCGAGATCAGGTCTTCTTTCTTCTTTGTTTTCACGTCGAGGTCGTCGACATATGCTTCAACGTTTCGACCGATTTGGCTGTGGAGGGCAAGCTGCATTCCGCGCTGATATGTTGCTCCCGTGTTTTTTTAGTCCGAAAGGCATCTTTGAGTAGCAGAATACCCCGAACGGAGTTACGAAGGAAGTTTTCTCCTCATCCTCCCGACACATGCTTATTTGGTGATAACCCGAATAGGCGTCAAGAAGGCTTAGATAGTCGCATCCTGATGTCGAATCCACTATCTGATCTATTCTGGGTAAGGGGAAAGCGTCCTTCGGGCAGGCCTTGTTGAGATCCGTGAAATCGACGCACATCCGCCACTTCTCGTTGGCTTTCTTAACCATAACTGGATTGGCGAGCCATTCAGGGTGCTCGACTTCTCGGATGAACCCGGTCTTCAGGAGTTTTTCGATTTCCACCTTGATGGCTTCTTTCCGATCTGGGGCGAATCGCCGTAGTTTTTGTTTCACTGGTACGGCGTCCTGACGGATAGCTAGTCTGTGCTCAATCACTTCCCTGGGGATTCCAGGCATGTCGGATGGTTGCCACGCGAAGACGTCCGAATTGCCCCGGAGAAACACGATGAGCGACGATTCCAAGTCTGGATCAAGCGTTGACCCGATCCGGACTGTCTTGGAGGGCTCTGCTGGATCCAGAGGAATTACCTTTATCTCGCCGTGGGTCTTCACGGCCGTGCTGGTTTTTGAGGGCATATGCTCCCCGTCCCCCAGGTGTACTCGTACGTGGTCGAGGCTGCTCTTATCGCAGAGGAGCGCTTCTCTGGGGGAACTCCTTATCGTGAGGACACCTTTCGGGCCGGGCATCTTTATGCACTGGTAGGCGTAGTGTGTAGCTGCCATGAACTTGGCCAGAGTAGGGCGCCCCAAGATAGCGTTGAATGCTGTCGCGAAATTGACTACGTCGAACAGGATTTTCTCTGTTCGAAAGTTCTCCGATGTACCGAAAGTAACCGGGAACGTGACTTGCCCAATCGGGGTGGCCGACGATCCCGGGACGATACCGTGAAAAGCGTGCGTTACCGTCTGAACAGACGATCGTGGCACTTGCATGGCGTCGAGGGCGTTGGTGAATAGGACATTGAGGGAGCTCCCTCCGTCTATTAACACGCGACCCACTCGGCAGTTGTTGATATTGGCTCGACCACAATGGGGTATCGTCCCGATCGAGCGCAATTTTCGGGGCAATCGGTCTGGTCGAAAGAGATCGTGACCTCGGACCACTTGACCGCTCGAGGAACTCGCGGTACACTCGCGAGAACTTCTCGGACGATCGCCTTGTATTGCCTCTTAGATTCGTAAGAGGTTGAGCCCCCGAATATGTGCTCGATTGTTCTGACGTGCCCCTGGAAAGGCTCAGGGGTGGAGTCGTCGTCGTCGGAGGTTGTTTCCCGACTGTTGTTAGCGACCTGAGGATTCTCCTCGCGGAACTTCTCTCTTTCTTCCCGAAGATACTTTTTGAAGATGCGACACTGTCGCAGATCATGCGAGTCGGTCTGGTGAAAATCGCACCAGGGCTTGGACGACTTGTCGGAGGACGCGGCAGGTTTATCCTTGGGGCGTGGTCGCCAGGTGCGCTTCTCGGAGATCTCGGCCATTACCTCGTCGGCTCTGATCCTTTTCTCCTTGTTCCCCCCGGAGGGCTTCTTCTTGCGCTTAGTCTCGCGCGAATCGCCCCTTGACTAGAGGGGAGAACTGGTTGACTCACCCCGCTGTTGCTTGATGTACCGCAGGGTTTCCTCCGCACAAGCGGCCTTCTCGGCCAGATTCATGAGTTGCCTGGTGGTTTTTGGTGGCCGCATGATCAGATCGTGTGTGCACATCTCGTTTCTGCTGCCTCGAGTGAAGGCGCGGATGACATCCGAGTCCGTTATCTCTGGGATATTGTTGCGGACAGCACTAAACCTTTTGGTAAACTCTCGGAAGGTCTCATCTGGTCGTTGGACGACAAGGAATAGATCGTCGACCCGACCAGGTCTTGGGAAGGTACCCTGAAAGTTCCCGAGTAACATGTCGCATAGCTGTCCCCACGAACGGATCGTTCCTGGGGGTAGATTCGTCAACCATGTCCTAGCGGCTCCTCTGAGAGCGGTAGGAAGATAGTTGGCCATGACCTTCTCGTCCCCGCCAGCTGCCTCGATCGCGGTGGTGTAGATCTGAAGGAACTCCACGGGGTTCGTGGTTCCGTCGTACGATTCTAGCGAGCCAGGCTTGAAACGAGAAGGCCAGCGTACCTGACGGAGTTCCTGGGATAGCGCCTGGCATCCGCTGAAGGACCCCCGATAGGGTGCATTCTCGCCGCTGTTCGAAGTCGTGGATCGACCGCGAGTATTGGCGTGTTGCACGTGATCTCTCCGAGAAGGCTGTTGCTCTTGCTGGCGCCTCTAGTGGCGGCGCTTGTCGAGTTCTTCTCGGAGGTCGATAGGTGGCTCCTCCTGAGGAGGCCTGTTCCTGGGGTGTCGTCCCTCCCGATCGTGCTCTTCTAGCGGAGGAGGGGTGTCCACCCGAGTAGAGCTACGGGCCACCGACTGGGCTCGAGAAGACTCGGCCTGGTTCTGAGCCTCTTGGAGGTCAGCCCCCAGCCGTTGCAGCCACTGCACGCCCGCGGGTGTTGATAGATCCGCCACGGGAGGCTGTGACAGCAGATTGCGCACTTCCGCCAGTCTTCGAGCAGTTCGGGACACGTACTCCCTCGTTCCCGATCTCTCCACAGCGGCAGGCAGGTCTCCGTTCCGGCGAGGAGTTCTCTCCTCGGCGGCGGGCAAGCCCCCGTTCATGTGGGAGGTAGCTATTATATTGTGCTGCTGTGAGCCCCCGAGCACATTCTGATTCTCGAGGTCTTCTCGACCATCGTCAACTGCGAGTACCATTCGAGGTCCTTGGCTGGACGATGTGTACTCGTATTCCATCACGTTGTCCTTATCGGACACGACGTGGGTAAGATCTTAATCGTTCTCACGATCAGAGTTTGCAGGAGAAATTCCAACCATGGGGCTGGTCGTTCCTGCCGGGAAGTCGTCGTTTAAGACCAGCTTCCCGCTGAAGGCCCTGGCGCACTCGGTTCTGAAGTGATCTGCTTCACCATCCGAGTCCTCTCCAGGGGCGTACTCTCCGAAATCCACTCGGTCCGTGACCGGGTACGGGTCCATAGGGCCAAAGTTGTCGTAGAAACCCTGGTCCGAGTACCCAGTACGGGGCGAGATTGCGATCGGCTTTCCTGCCGAGTTTGCTTCTTCCTCCTCGGTCAAAACTAGTGAGGGCTGTGCAACCGGCGCTGGGATCTGATCGCGCTTAGTTGCGCGTCCTGCCGACTCTGATTCTTCCTGGACGGCTTGGTCCGGAGAGGTCCCCACGGTCGGCGCCATCTATCGACGATCGGTGAATCGGCGATCTTACGGTATTCGTGGAATGATGATTACTGGGGGGTAGGGACCTCTAGGGCCCAAGTGCCAGGAGCTCTGACAGCAGGGGACAGCCGTTTTTATATAGGTTCAGGCCTCCCTCAGGATAATAACCCTACGTCCTGTTGCTATATATTGATGGAGAACACGCTTACAATGCGGGGGTGTATGTTAGTGGCTACCCTAGGCCTAATCGTAGACTAATCTATGCTAAACCGCCGGGCTCGACTCCTTCGAGGCAGCGGGTCTTCTAGGGCTTCGTCTCCGGAGACCTTATGCTGGTGCTGCGACTAGATCGACTTGTTGGACCTTGTAGAACCTATTAGAACCCCCTCTCCCCTATGGGATTGCTGATCCTTATATAGGGGGTTCCCAGGGTCGTACCGGACGTGGACTTACGCCCGAGTAGGACTCTGGTCTCCTTAAACGTCGGGATTGACTTCCTAGTTTAAGGGGAGTCTTTCCTTCCCGAGGGGTGCTACCTTGTCGTCCAGGGATCCTTACCGGGTACGCTGTACCTTCCTAAAGTCCTGGGATTCTGTATACGGATACCCCTAATACGCGGGATACCGTACTATTGATCATCACATGATTATTTGTTATACAGTGTTTCCACTTCAAGTAGGCAACCACCATTGTACACATTCGAATATGTGAACTATAGCAACAGTCAGTTTGCAGAGATTGTAAGATTGTTGTCTTTTGCCTGACATCTTCTGGCAAGCACTCTGTATATCAAGCTGCACAATGTATCACGAGCCTACCTTTGTTCTCATAGTCAGCAAACCACAAACCATGGGCAACTAACATATGCACATAGTAGATTAATGTAATCATCTTTTTAAATCTACAATGTTCACTAGCTAAACAAATTTAGCATGATTGAAGTCGCAATGCCAGAAATTGCATGCCCCTAGCATCCAGCAATTACAAGATGGGTCTAACATCCTCGCCAGAACTTTAAGACAGAGATTACATTTCATCCCCAGTCTCTGTTCGCATGGTAAACAGATACCTTAATACAGGTATTTACGATATTTTAACTACCAAATGGCAGAAATACGAAGAGGCAAAGGAATTGACAATTGGCACACTTCAACTATCACCACATCAAATAACTACTAGCAAAAGATTATGCTTGAAGAGCTGTAGAACATCGTTAACCATGTCGAGTCTAGCCTCAGCGTCCCATCTTCTTAAAGTTTGAATGATTTCAGTAGCCACCACCTAGAGAAGCCTTGCACCCTGCACTACATCTGAAGTTTCAATAAAGAATAGGCTAAGAAAAACTTCAGTGACATGGTGTAATACTTGGTTATATAGGATGAGATCACTTGAGCATTTGGGACTCTAATGACAAGTGCTCAGATTCTTAGGCACTAGGGTTCCAAGATAAGAGCAGAAAACACTTTTAAAGTTAAATAAATAGTATAAGACTAAAGCCATGTGCAGAAGAACAAATATTGGTACATCGTTCATGGTTCACCATTTCTAAAAGTCACTTAATGCTACAAGCACTTGGTGCAGTAGAAAGAAGAAAAGGGCAGCACTTGGTGCAGTAGAAAGAAGAAAAGGGCAACCTATGGGCAATCTATGAACTAAAGTGATATTGACAATGGATAATACTAAGTACATATGTCCACTTAACTGGAATAGTAGAAAATACATAAAATCTTCACTTCTCCTAACAACAATTTTGGGACATATCAGAGAAAATGTTGTGGAGAAGAAATGTGCTTTAGAAAAAAAAATTAGCCATAACATACGTAAGTCTCAAGTTAAATGGTCATTAAACTGAAAGAGGTATAGATCCATGTGAACAATTTTCATAACCCCGATATATTACTAAAAATCTGAAGCAATTCCATTCATGGCAAACTTCTCATGAAAAGACGAAACCATCGCAGATAATAAGCATGATTATGGGTTTGGCAATGTTGATTGGATAATTGGAGCTTAAGAAAATGATTATTAGTGATTGGGCAATTAGAGCTAAAGCAAGAAGCACAAATAATTGATTCTTAATGTCCTGTAAACTCAGGTTTTACTAGATCTAAAACTACACAGTTAAGACATTCATGAGACTATTTTAAAATAAATGCACATACCTTGATGTTATTACCCTCCACTATGCTTCATTGTTCAAAACATTATAATTGGCATCCACTAGTGTCCGTTCCACATCCGTTCTAACCCAATGTTGGTCATTCTTTTTATTTTTGAACATCTTCCCGAGGTGCGAAACATGGAACGGCTCAGTTTCTATGTCTTCTAACCATTCCTCATTGCCTGTGTCATACATATCTCTAGGTAGTTTCCACTTCATTACTAAAGACCAACCCGGATTTATTGCATCATCCACATAAAACACTTGATCAGCCTGGTTAGAAAAAATAAAAGGCTCATGCTCAATCTTTTCTCCCTTGTGTATCAGATGTGAGAAGTTGACAAGCGTATAGCCATACTTGTCTTTTCTAATTCCTTTTCCAGAAATAACATCAACCCATTCACATTTAAACAACACCACTGAAAATTGTCCCGAGTAGTTTAGCTCGATAATATCAATTACCCTCCCGTAGTAAGTCACATCACCTAGAGCTGGCTTTGCATCACCTGCTTTAGCATATCTTGATGTTTTTGCAGTTAGCACAACTCCACTATTTTGTGTCACTCTATCCAAGCGTTTAGGCCTAAATCGGAAGCCTCGGGAGTTGAAAGCACGGTATCTTTTTGCTGCATCAACCGGGCCACGAGCCAACCATCTAATATCATTTTCAATATTGTGGATGCCATTTTTCTTCTCCAGTTTCATGATCTATATATTTAGTACTAATTTAGTTACTGACTCAAGTGGTACATGTAAAGGATGCAAAATATAGCACTTACATGAGCTTTGAACCATTCGTGGAACGTCTCATTTTGAATCCTCTCGATAGTATTTGGGTTGATATTGCACCCATTAGTGATCTCACCGGCGTGAGCTCTACAAAATAATATACAATCAATTTTCATATTAGGAAAAATAAAACTAAATATGTTTATAAGCCTAAGACATTACCTAAGGTATGCATTGACATTTGAACAATTGAATAACACATATATGTGTGCCTGCACTTTAGCCAAACCCCTTATAGCATAACTATTAGGCTTGCCAAGTGGTTTGCCAACATGAGGAAATAGACTTGATCCTTGTGCAACATCAAAATGGCCAATAAACTCATCATTACCTTCGTTCCTTGGAGGCTGATTATGCTTGGTCTCAGTCATGCACTCATCTGCCAAATATGCTTCTGCGATAGATCCCTCCGGATGAGCTTTATTACGCACATAAGACTTCAACACACATAGATACCTACATGAAGGAAAAAGAAAAAAGAAAAAAGAAAGAATATGGTAAACAATCTTTACAAATACATAGAAAATGCAAGATCATATTTGTAAGATAAGCATACCTTTCCACAAACCACATCGAACGATAGCACACTAGACCACCTATTTTTGCCTCGGTTGCTAGATGAATAACCAAATGCACCATAATAGTAAAAAATCCAGATGGGAAAATCATCTCCATACGGCATAATGTCATTCTAATTTGCTCCTCCATATTCTCAAGCTCGTCCACATGGAGGACTTTTGCACTCACTTCTCTAAAATATCTGCATAAATCAAACAATACAGATGTAACATTATCTGGGAGTACACCTCGCAAAGCAACAGGTAGAAGTTGTTGGATTAGGATATGACAGTCATGACTTTTAAGGCCTAAAATTCTCCCTTGAGCAACGTTTACACATCTTGATATGTTTCCTGAATATCCATCTGGAACTTTTATATCATGAAGGACTTTACAAAATTGTTGCTTCTCTTTTTTTGACATGGTATAGGAAGTAGGAGGCAAATTGTACTTATCATTAGATTTTTTTTGAGGATGCAGCTCTGGCCTAATGTTCATTTGTTGTAGGTCTAACCGTGCTTTTAAATTGTCCTTGGACTTGCCCTCAATTCCTAGAAGTGTCCCATATATATTCTCACATACGTTCTTCTCAATATGCATGATATCTAGATTATGGCGGAGTAAATTTAAGTCCCAATAGGGCAAATAGAATAGGCCGCTGACACACTTCCATGTTTTGGAATCCTCAAAGTCCTTAATTGACTTTATCTTATCTAGAACTGAAATTTCCCTATAAGCAATAGGCTCTGCTCTATGTTCTTCAAATCCATCGAATGAATTAGCATCATATCAAAACTCGTGATCTAGAGGTAGAAACCGGCGATGCCCCATGAAACAGAACTTCTGTCCATGTTTCAAGCGTTTAGAACATGTTTCATCGCGACATGGAAAACAACCAGACTCACCACTAATGCTAAATCCCGCAAATATCGCAAGCCCAGGGTAGTAGCTCACAGTAGACAATACAACAGCATGAAGTTGAAACATCTCATCTCGAGACGCATCATATGTAAGTGTCCCAACCTCAAACAACTCAGCTAGTTCCTCATAAACTGGTTCCATAAATACATGGAACTGCTTTCCAGGGTAAGATGGACCAGGAATAAGCAAAGTAAGCAGAAAAGAAGAGGCTTTCATGCACAACGACGTCGGAAGGTTATAAGGTACTAAGACGACAAGCCAACAACTATGTTTTGAACTCATCATCCCAAACGGGTTGAAACCATCACTTGCCATTGCAAATCTAATGTTTCGAGAATCTAACGCGAACCATGGATACCGAGAATCAATGTCCTTCCACGGCTCTGAATCAGCTGGATGACGTAATGCTCCATCCTTTATGCGTCCCTCGTCATGCCATCTTAATGCTGTAGCTATTTCTTTGTGCATAAAAAGCCTCTTAAGCCTTGGCTTAATTGGAAAGTACTGTAACATCTTCCTTGGGGTTGCCTTTCTCCTTTCCTTCTTAGTTAGAGTGGTTCTATCTGGTTTATTCTTCTACCTTGATGTTCCACATTTTAAACAGAAGTCATCACCTCCCTTCTCTTTCCGATAAAGCTAGCTATCTTTTTCACAAACATGGATCTTCTCATAACTAAGCCCAAGCTTTCCAATGATTTTCTTAACCTCAGCAAATGTTCTAGGTAAATTCTTACCATTTGAAATTGCTTGTTGCAGAACTGGTAGCAAATCATTTAAAGATTTATTGCTCCACTTATTAGTGGATTTGATGTGGAAGAGAAGCACAAGAAAAGAAAGTTTTAATAGTTCACACCCTGTCCATAAAGGTTCATCTGCATCTCTCACCAAGTCATAGAAAGCTTGGGATTCAATATCTGGTCCAGGTTCAGAAGGATTTGCACGATTGGGATCAATCATTGGAGGTCCATTGTCTACATTTTGAAAAACATCCTGGACTAACTGACGCATATTAGAGTTTATTCCTGAGTTTTTTTCATTATGTGACCATTTCCGTTTGTTAACAGAGATGTATGTTACAGTTTCACCATGACAACCCCAAACAGTATATTGTCACACCCCGATTTTCCAAAACCCGAAAATTAGGGCTAACAAAAATTTTCTCGTTAATAATGTCAGCTGGAAATACACCCAACTAAAACTTTAGTTCAAATCGATGAAGCTAAATATCAAAACACGAAAACCCTTGCCCTTATTCCCATCGATCCCCGTTTTGTCGAAACCCTAATACCCCGAACCGCGTCCAATAACTTGAGCAACTCTGCTCAGCACCTTGCCTTCGTTCGTGTCCTCTCGTCCTTACATTTCCGCCACGACCGCTTGTGGCAGCTAAAGCCGCTGTCACGCTCTTGCCACGGCAGCCGCCGTCAACCATTTGCTCCGCCGCAGCAAGACCTCTGCCACCGCACCGACGGTACCTCACCACCAACACATCCTAAGCCGACAAAAAGGTCTCGTCTCGAGTTCCGTGTCCCTGCCCCACCTTGCCGCGCTCCGAAACCCTGGATCCGAGCTTTCGATCCATTCCCTTCCTATTTAAATCTAATTCCTTTAAAACCCTAACACATCGTCAACTTGTCTCAATCCTTGGTATATATGCTTAAAGTCCCCAATGTATATGGGCACATACGCCTTGAAACCCCGGCATATCGCTGCATATATTCCTTTGATTTCCACCACCTTTTCTCTCTCCTGGAATATGTATGCATACACATATACACCTCTACTCCATTTAATGTGTGATGTGGGATTCACCCTTTTCCATGGATACCAAGCCCACCCATGCCACTCCTCGTGCTGCCGCTCGAATGACCGAAACCTTAATCTGTGTTATCCTTGGATAATCCGACAAAACCCAAATTCCAAAACATCATTGTTCTCGTTAGAATAAAACCCCTGAATGAACCATTGAGATAATTCCAAATGCTCGCAAATAATGGTTTAGCAAAGTACAAAATTTCGAACCAATTTAGGCCCGACGTTGAGGTACATTCTAGCTAAAATAAACATTCCAAAGCCTCTAGTTTTATTGAGCCTAAACCCCTGCCATTGTCCTACTCTTCCCTACCGCGGTAACTAATTTTCCATTGCCCAGCCCTTCATGGATTCCCTTCCTCGTGAAGTCTTTTCTCTCCCTACCATTCCCTGTTGATTGTCCAACCAAAATTGCTAAGCCCATTCCAGGAGCTACCAACCGACACCCCTACATCTCTATTCCACAAGGGTCCAAACCCCACACGGCAGCTCCTTCTTCTCCCTCAACTCCTTCCTTCCTTCCCGTACTCCTTTTCTCTCTCAGTTCATTGCCTTAGCTCACCCGAGCACTGCTCTTTCATGGGCCACTGTTCCACTCCACTGCAGCACCATGCCACGTCTCCCCTTTCCTATAGCTAGGAGGAGATATTTCCTCACCGTCATCCTACTTCCTCCTCCCTCCAAGCTGAGCAGTGCTACTCCCTTCCAGTGCTGCTCACGAGCTCCCCTAGTCCACCCCCCATCTACCTCTCCGCTGTGAAGGAAACCACATCCGCCGCATCTCGGCCGCCCGAGCCGAGCCCTGCACCGCCTGCGGCAGCCCTCACTCCACGAGCTGAGTTCCAGCCACCCCACCGACGGGATCCACCTCCCCGCGCGGCCGCGCCGCTGGTTGTTCGCTGCCGCTACTCCAGGGACCCCACCGAGGACGGAGCCGCCGTGAGCCCATTGCTCTAGCCATCCCACACCGGAGTGTCCTCCTTCTCCGCCGCACGAGCAGCTAGAGCAGCCGCCTCCCCGCCATCCTTCCCACCGCCGGAGTGAGCCCCTTGCCGAAGCGCCCAGATCCACGCCACCCCGACGTGGTCGCCCGCCTGCCGCAGCTGCTCCGGCCGCCCTGGCCCAGCTCCGACGCCCCGCACCTTCGGTCCAGGCGTCGCCGCCCCCGGATCTAACGCCCGCCGGCCTCTGCGCCCCACGCCGCCGGCGACGAGACCCCGAGGCGCCTGAGCTCCGAACCACCGAGTTCTTCCCCCTCTGCGCCACTTCCCTACCCCGCTCTCCACTCCCTACCGCCGGCAGAGCTCCCCTGAACCACCGCCGTGCCTTCCCCTGTTTTCTCTCTTTCCCTTTCTTTCTTGTTTCCCAGCACAAGTGAACGCCAGTGGCCAACGCACCAACCCGTGAGCCATATGAACTTTATCTGGGTAACTAATTAGTTAGTAGTTAATGAGTTAGCTAATTAATTAGTTAGTTAGTTATTAGTTCATTAGTTAGCTGGTCAGTCAGTGCATTAATTAGTTGATTAATTAATTAGTTAGATAGTTAGCTGGTTAGTTGATTAGCTAACCCATTAGTACGTTAGCTAGTTAATTAGTGAACCAGTTAGTTAGTAGTTAGTTAAATTGTTAGTTGATTAGTTAATTAGCTAGTTAGTCAGTTGGCTAGCTAGTCAGGTAATTAATCGGTTAATTAGCTGCAGCGATGGAAACTAACATAGCTGTTGAGCGTAACGGTTTAATTATCAGTACGACGTTAGTGAAAACATTGCCCAATAATCGGCTAACCGCTGTAATCTGACTACTGCGCGTAGTATTAACCAACTCCAACGTCGCTGTCAATTTCTGTCAGAGCACACCATCACCGTTGCCTCGTGAATCACTGCGGCCAGCTAGGTGCTAGACTCGGTAGAATCGGAGCTAGGAAAGCCTAATCCAATCCTTTAGCTCAACAGAGTTTCTATTTCTGAGGTTGTGCAAATAGTTCGCAATAAGGACTAGCTCAGAGTATTTTCTGTCTTCTCTTTAAAAATGACGCATATGTTATATACATTCATCCAGTGTAGCCAAAATAAATCGACTTACACAAGTCAGTATGCCAACACTCCTAAAGCATCCACCACCCCGTACAGCATGTAATGTCGAATTACAACCTAATCTACAGGGTTCTTCCAACTTAACGCGTCCTTATTTTATGTACGTACCTAATAATTGCCTAGAGTAAATCTTGTTCGCGTGAGCTAAGCTGAATAAGCCTAAGTCCTCTTAAGCCATCATTATTTCATGCTAGGAGACAACTACTTAGGGTTCCACCGTTCTTCCAAAAGTCGAAACCCTAGTTGTGTCCTTTAGACCTTATCTACTATCAAACCAAGTTATCCGAAATCCTAAAAGTGGGTGCACGTGTACAACCCGGATGACCTAAAGCCCCGGTTCTTTTCTTCTGAAGCCCTGCCGCCACGGCAGCTACTTTCTCTGTCGCGGCAAGCTCCTGTCGCAGCCCCTTGCCCTGCCATGGCAACCCCCTTCCCCGCCGCGGCAGCCCCGCACTGCTACTTTCCTTACCGTGGCGGTACCGCGCCACAACCCCTGCCCCGCCGCGACAGCCCATTTTGTCCACCGCGGCAAGTCATTCTCTGCCGCGACAAGCCATGCCCTACCGTGGCAGCGCCGCGACAGCCTCCCTCCCGCCGCAGCAACTGCCTTTGTCATTTCCCTCTACTTCGGCAAGCTTCTACCATCGCCGCATTGTTCCTACCGCCGCAAAAACCTTGTCGTTGTTGCCTATCTCCTGCCGCGTCGAACCATTGTCGCCTGCCACCTTGCCCTGCCGCGGCAGCGAACCATCTCCGCACCCCTTGTCATTTCCTATAATTCTTTAGAACCAAATAGCTAGTCAAGCGCGTTAGGATTTCATGTGTTGAAGTTTCTGATTCGATGTTATTTGGCTCTTCCTTGCAAAGTTGATTTATTCGTCGTTCTCTCGACGTGTAGATACCGACGTTAAGAGTACCGCGCAAAGGATTCGAACGATTGTCATACCAAGTTCAAGATCAAGCTCCGGCCAATAATGCCAGGCAAGCATTCCCACTTTGATCATGTTGAATCCCATATGTGTGAAAGCATAGTTATATTGTTTGCGAACTCTACATGCTATGTGGTTATAAACAATATTTTATGTAGGAGTAGTTATTCCCATTAGTTGCACGATACTTAGGTCTGAGTATCCGACCCTTGTAACCCTAGGTATAATAGTCGGTTGCCCCGCGACCGACAAAAGTAGTAAGGTTATAGGCATTAGCCGCGCTTAGACCTGCTGTAGTCAAAAATAAGTTTTCCGAGAAATATATGAAACCCCATTCGGGATATGGGAATAAAACCCTCGGATAACGTGTGTTATTCGAGGTGATGTTTAAAACAATGTTTGTCAAAACCTTGAATGAAAACTGGAGATGATTTGGATTCGGGCGAGAGTGCTAAGGGCAGCCTAGGGCTGTAGAGGAATTGATAAAGGCACGTTCGTCCGGGACGATCGTGGGTTGAGGAATGGAGTCTCGCTCGAATCAATTAAGGACCGAGCCTAAGTGCCGCTAAACCGGTTCCACCACCGTACGTCCACATGTCCTTTATGGGAAGGACTTGGCTTGGTACCCCGGCAAGTATTAGGGTTTGGACCCGTAGGAAGTTAGGAATCGTGGCTAGGTGTTTGAAAGTCCTAGAGATCCACTGCCGCGTAGCATTTGGGTGTTGATCGACAC
The DNA here is from genome assembly GCA_019208055.1 of Stipa capillata. NCBI lineage: Eukaryota > Viridiplantae > Streptophyta > Magnoliopsida > Poales > Poaceae > Stipa > Stipa capillata. Next base: position 15,971 of record JAGXJF010005179.1, on the reverse strand, counting down.
AAAGGTGGAGAGTCCCAATTTGGTGTCCAGGGCACGCAAACTTGGGTATTCACCTAGCGGGTCCAACTCTAGTATGGAAGCGGGCGACAGCCTCGTTGTAATAACCCTGGTAGTATACCTGGGCCCGGTATGCCTAGGGTGACCTACATCTTGTGGGTAAAGCCGTACAACCTCTGCAGAGTGTTAAAAACTATTCGAATAGCCGCGTCCTCGGTCATGGACATGAATTGGCAAGGCCACACACTGGTTAGACTAAGTTTTGGTTGCGAAAGCCGGGAAATGGGATTAAGGACGTGGGCATGATGTGTCCACAGGGTGCAATTTACGCTACAGGCTGGTAGCAAGGAATTGCAGGAGGAGAGGATAGCCGTACTATCCGGGACGGTATGGGCTGAGCATGGAGTCAAGCGAGAGCTAGCCATGTTATCCGGGATAACAAGGGCTGAGCACCATTCTAAGGACGCTAGCTGCACTATCCGGGATGGCGCAGGCTGAGCAGTGAGTCGAGACGCTAGTCATACTGCCCGGGGTAGTATGGACTGAGCTATCTTGAGATTGAGAAAAGGAGGTAGCCGGGTCTACCTCAAGAGCAGCTTTGCTATTTTGATTTACTCGGGTTTATGAAACCGCTCTGGAATCTATTATCCTCGTATTTAAACTGAGAACTTGCATTTCCGCACAATCAGCAAATTAGGTTAGAGCTAATCCTTGATTAAACCCTTGCATGAAATATCATCGTATAATCTCTCCTGTGGGAATAGCTTGCGAGTATATTCAATGTACTCACCTGGCTTGTTGATTTGGCCAGACAAAGGAAGGCAGCAATTCCGAAGATACGTATACGAACGCGAAAGCTAGGGCATAACCCCCAGTCAGTTGCCTGTCGGGTATGGCATACTGATGGGCCACCTCTCCGCTGGATTTCCGCTGCAAGTTTATAGCCGTTGGGCTAAAGGTATCAGATTATCGACCTTAACGGTCTATTTAATTATTTACGCATGTATGACAATGATATACAAGTTAACTCGTGTGTATCGGCTACTGATCCAGGGACCGGTACAGTGATCACGAGGGAGTTCCCGGCTTAAAAACCGGGGGCGCCACATATATCCAAGTAGCATTCCATGACACACCAAGTGATCATATACATCATTCCGTTTCAATAAAAATCTATTGACACATTTAACACATGGGCAACGGATCTTGTCATCAGAACTTTTTCTAGTGTATGCAAAATCAAGAAAACCATCTACCCCAGCCAAGTATTCTTCACATGGTCTAGGAAATTGCAGTAACTTCTTAATAGCTTCTAAATCCATAGATTCACTGTGTGAAAATAGCAAACAATACTTTTAGTTCTCAAAAATTCACGATTGTATGCAGGAATACGGAACAAGCTTAAGCACCATAACTCAAAATAAACAATAATGGGCAACCATATAAGATAAGTGTTCATAGTGCACTTGCCTCAACCACCACTACATCAGGAATGGGCTCTAATAACACATGGATATGCTACTATAGCTTAGAAGAAGTGTTACTGAGGCCTGTAGTAACATATTTTTTATGTGTTCTTATAGCCTATGTTACTATGGTGGTGTCTATTGTAGCACACAATAACTGTTTCTGTATGTAATAAAAGGTGTTACAACTATGTTGTAGCAACATGAGTCATAGGTGTTACCATAGATCGTAGTAACACCTTTTTTATAACTGTAGCAACATAAGTGGTAACATTTTTTTTCTAGTTGTAGCAACATCATTAGTAACACCTTTTTCTTAAGATTATAACACAATTATTGATGATTGGCATGATTATTATAGGCTCTAGTAACACCTTTTCATAATTGTAGCAACAAAGTTGGTAAGAGTTTCTTAGTTCTAGCAACACGGTCAGTAACACCTTTTTCTAATTATTGTAACATTGTTGTTACTGATCAGTAAATGAGCCAAGTAACACCTTTGTTTAACTATAGCAACACACTTAGTAACATTATTTTTTAAATATTGTAACATGTTTAGTAACGATGTTTTCTAGATATTGCAACACAATATGATAACCCGCTTCGTGTAATATTGATTTATGCAATTCAAAAGTTATTGCTTGATACTTCTAGAAACATAGAAAAAAATAAGCGTCACACATTGCACAATAACAAAAAAACATCACGAATATAATGAGCATAGCATATATATGCATTGTAGTGAGGATATAAATATTAATATTGTTCACATCATTTGATAGCCTTTATAATAATTTGACCATAGAAAAGACAATCTTTAATAGAAATATTACATATTTCAATCCATTAGGAAAAACAACATGAATCCTTCATGAAATAATTTCCTTCCTGATCTCGTCATGAGTCGTAGCATCCAAGTGGAACTCAACCATTGATCTTCTCAATCTGAAAAACAAAAATTTTACCTTTAGAATTGCAATTAAATATGTTCTAAATGTAATTTATCAAAGTTCAGGAAAGTAACAATTAACATACACATGTTGAAGGCCAAGCAATTGTTAATCCCGAGGCAAAAGCATCATGAATTGTCTTGCAATTTTCCCTTTCCCTTACCAAGTTCTCATCTTTACCAATAGGTTGATCGACTTTCACATGCATAAATTGGACACCTAACTTTTCACCACCAACCAATATGTTTGATCTATAATCCAAAAAAGTAGCATATGCCACACGCCGTTTGTTTATTGGAGACTTGAGAATTACTGTGGTACCAACCTATATTTGGATCAAAATTATCATTAACTGACAAACATAAATAAGTTACACAAACAATAATCCAATATGAAAACACTATGTTCTTTTACCTTCATTGAAGGAGAAAGCCTCTTATCTGAGGGCATGTGGCCTATAGTGTTGTTTTGAGTGTAGTATTGTTGTGGTCTTCTCAAATTGGCATCCATGTTCCTCTTGGTCTTTCTCATCTATGAAGAGACACGGTAATAATTGTTACATCCTTGTGATTTGGCCACCTAAAACTCGCAATACAATTTTTCTACACACATCATCTTACATGCTAGCATCATTTTTCCAACCTTAAGAGAGTTTATTATGTACAACTAAAACTTAAAATATAGAAATATATATTCATTAAGCACAATTCAACAAATTGGAGCAAATAGTATATGTACAATGTTAAATTGCACTTGAGCACAATCATAAAGTAATTAAGACATGCATAGTACAACTAGATTTTTCAAATGCATATAGTCTCTATGAACCACATGTCAGCCCATACATAATTGATGTGGCAAATGTTTCATGACCACTTTTTCTAGCTGCTAGTGCTTCGCAACAACGACATAGTCACATAAATAAAATATAGTAGCTAATTAGTAGATTTCTCAACACATAAAAATTACCTCTTGTCGAGAATCAAAAACATGATGTGGTGGTGATGATGATCCTTCTTCATATGGAAATTCATTGCCACCCTCATACTCGGGATGCTATTTTCACCATACAAAAATGTAAATCAACTAATAATTTGTAGTGTATCCTTATAACATGAGTAACAACAAGGTTCTAACCATTTCATCTGAAATCATTATATCATTACCCTCGCACATGTCATCATGCTGTAAGAGTGTTTCATTGTTCTACAGTTTAAATGCACAAACATTAGTTATTAGGAAGTTATTATAATGCACGAAGTGTAGAAATGATACAAGTGTAGTAGTAAATAGATGTACCGCTATTACATCTCTTTCTTTAATTAATGAGAGCACTAGATCGGGTCCATTACAATGAACTCTCTGCAAATTGAAATATTGATAAATAGAATTTGGAGAGAACTAACACTAGTTGAAAATGTTGATAAATACCTTTCGTTTAGATTGTACTACTTGTGGCCGAGAGTTACCATTATCTCCAATTCCAAAATTTTCCTATAAAATTAAACAAGTTTGAGTGAAATATTGATACGAACGTCACAAAAAAAATATTTACCTCTGCTATTTTATTGTTGCCATGGCCTTCATCATTGTTTCTCAATGCTTCAATAATTTGGTCTTGCTCAGCTATCTGTTGTTTGAGCTTTGCTATTTCCTCCATAACATCAGTCTCTCCTTCAGATGATGAACCATTTCTTGTAGTCATATTGATGTTCTTCAAATATCGTGGTGTTCGACCGTAAATTTGCTTAGGAATTGGAAGCAAACCCATGCCATGAACTTGTCCAGGTTTTTCTTTCCCCAAAACTTGATGCAACGCATCACCTTGCCATGCAACTCTTCCTTGATCATTTTGTGCCAGTTTTGGTTGTTCATCTATTAGTTTTTCCAACTCTATCTGTAAGAGAAGAATCATGCATATTATTTCTACTTGTTAGATCGAATAGTAACTTGATCTTGTAAAAGCACTAAATGTATATAGCTTACCACATGCTCATTTTTATCTTTAGCCTTTTTCCTATGAGTTGCTAAGTAAACTTTTGCTCTGTGTGGTTGTTTCTTTTCAGGGTCCTCTTGTCGCTGCAAAACAAGAAGTACACTGATATGATGAAAAATATGGAGGAAACATTTAAGAAAACAAGATTACTCACCAGCTCCTCAGCCTAGCGAGCATAACTCTTTGTCCCTGCTGTATGGGTCGTCTTCACCATTGCACGACTTATTTTGTTCTTCTCGCTTATGGCCTATTATTATAAAACCATAATATTCATGCATTATTTAACATTGGCACAAGTGAGGTCAAATTTTAATGATAGAAATCTTACCCTCCCTTCTTTAGACTTCCAAAATTTGACAAGTTTACACCATTGGTCATTCTCCACTTCTTCTGGACAAAGCTTATACAAAGCTTTCCTTTTTTTCTTTGCATTAAATATATCTTTTTTCAGACTAGCCTTAAATCTTCTCCAATTTCTTCCGGTAGTTTTTAGTATCCAGTTGTCACATTTAGCAGGGTACAAGAACTTTGTCTAATGTTAAGTAAGGAATAATGATAAACGTAAATAGCAAGATCAACATTGTATTTAATGTAGATGCACTGATATGCAAGAGGTAAAAGAAGATGGTTAGGTAGTAGCACTCCATTTTATATTTGCTTGTCGCGTTTGAAATACCTGTACGTAGTGAAGTATTGTTTCATCCCCACCATCCTTTTTGACATCACGCCAGTCCTTCTTGTTAAGTGGACAATATCCTCCAAGTCTAGCAATCGTGCCCAAAAACTTCCCTAAGACTCCACCTTCTTCCCCGATGGGCTGTCCAAGTGTGTTGCATTTTACAACTATGCGTTCTCCCTTTGCCATGTTCCAAACAGCAGGTAGGGCTGTTCTTCCACGCTTACCAACATCCTTACCATCACCTATAAATTTAGTTTATAACGGTGCTAATTAAATTAAGGACCACTATATATTCATATGTACTTTTAAAGCATGGAAACAGTAAAGTAGTTCAGCATAGAAAAGAAAAGTATGTCTTGTATGCATCCTTAGGATCCATTAGGAAATATGGATACATATATATATATATATATATATATATATATATATATGGAACTTGGGTGGTTAAGCAAGTGCAAGCTAGCAAAGATTGTTGATCTTATCATCTTAATTTTTCTTCCTATTCCTAGTATTTTTGGCCATTGGTTTATTTTCCTATTGATTCTCTTTTTTAACATAATGAGAAGTAATGTATAATAAAATGGTAGCAGCTACATATGGCATACTGACCTCATTCCCCTGATCAAAGGCCTAAAAGATTTAAACATGCTTGCTATGAAAATTTTCCTTCACATATATATTCTTCCAATTCTTCCAACTAGTGTAAGGTGTATAATTACAGTTATACCTCTAGTATTCAGCACACGGTCATCTTGATGCTCAACATCATCCTCATTATCTTCCAATGCTTGTGTCTCATGCATTGGTTCATCGGGCGGCAGAGATTGCACATTGTCGTTGTGGTCTGCGTTGGTGTATTGAGCACCACTCCGAACCACATTCAACCTTTTTGATCTACGCAATGTTTCTACAAACAATTCAAACGCCCTTAAATCGATTAATTAGAAGGTTAGAAATATATTTATTTGATCAAGTAACAAAGTCTTAACAATATTCTACAAAGTATGGAATGCATTACTACACTATAGTTTTCTAGGCAAACAAAGTAGAAGATGAGCTTACTTTGCGGCCTTCTCGTCCTATGTTTCGGTGCTTCTTGCTCAAAGACACCATCATCCTCTAAGGCTGTAGTGGGGCCATCGTCCTCTCTTGAAGGGTTAGATGGATCAATATCAGTGTTGGCTCTCTTCCTAAACACATAAAGGTCAACACTCTTCTCATTCTCATGCTCAGATATCATTGTCCTCACATGACTGTCATTATCGATATGAACCAGATTGCCACTGCCATGCGGGTCTTTTTTCTTGTAATACAGGAAATCAATTGCAAAGAAGCCAACTTGTTCGATCAAGCCGACCAAGTCAAAATAGGATATGTAGTCCCTATCCATTGATCTTTGTAGAACTCTCTGGCTTTGATTTCCATCTTCATAGTGCAGATCTATGTTCCACATTTCCATGGACATCCTACAATAACATGAATCACATACACATGAATGTGAAAAACATCAATACCACATTTATATCTTACACGATCTATTGATAATTAGTTTAATTAGTCAACTTTCAACAACATGGTAGTAGCCAAATGAAAGAGAATAAATTAATTATACACATTCAATGAGAACTGAGATGGAACGGTGATGCTACGAACGAGTTAGAAGGCACGCCAAAGTTTGCTTTTAGAAGATAAGTGGTTATGAGTATATTTTACAAAACTCTATAAATAAGATAGTTAAATTTGGTAAGGTACTAAATAGCGTGATAAGAGATCACCGTGCAACTACATTAATTCCAATCAGCAGGTTTGGACATCTGGTGTTCTTAACCCAATAAGTTCGAAGCTGCTATATATTCGGTGAGGTGTAAATCGAAACAGATCATGTTAACCATAATAAAAAAACTCTAGACTGGTTATTAAACACCACAATAGACAGATAATTCATTAAATTGCATGTAGTTAATTATACTAATTGATTAATTATGATGCAGTCTTCACGTGTAGATGAGTAAATCCCAAAACACACGCCATGCATGCATAGGCACTCAATTAATTCATTGATCATGGAAACCAGTATATATACGTATATACGTGAGATTAAGCATTAAGCAGTAAATAATCAGTTCATCAGGAATCAGTTCATCAGTAATATACGTACATACATGAGAGTATGTGGTATTGAAAAGAATGGAACCACATATGGAATAATAACGTGAGATTAAGCATTAGGCATTAGGCAGGAAAGAATCAGTACTTTTTAAGATGGAGGGAAATTTTTGCATTAGCGGGAAGTAGTTTATAGTACTATAATTTTTCTGGCGCTGGTATTTTCGTTTAATCCTGAGCAGAATATATATATGCACGCATTGACCACGAACCAGCAGTATTCAACAAGACTAATTAGCTTTTTGACTTGGTGATGAGCTGAACCTCCAAACAGCAGCGAGATCTCGGTGATGTGAGCGACCTGCCGAGCTCGGGCGACAGGCCCAGCAGGAAGCTCGTGACACCGCCGAAGTTGGCCCCCGCCGCAGCGGTCGCCGCCGTGGTTGCCCCCGCCACTAGCCTCAGCCGGAACACGGAAGCCAGCGCCGCGAACTCCTGCACCGGCGAGGACGAGCACCACACGCCCCTGCGCAGTCTCAAACTCGTGGGAATCAATCTAGAACAGGTGCTGTTGTGGAATTCGTGGGAATTAAAACAATAGAGATGGGAGAGGGGTGGAACCGTAGATTTATCCTATTCCTATCTCTTCAATCTGCAAAGACTCGGTTGTCTAGCGATAAAAGAACGGGATCGTAACTAACTGAATAAGGAGCGCCAACTGGAGGGAAAAACGTGGGAACAAAAATTTCGCTGCAGGGAATTAGCGGCAAAAAAAATCCCTTGGGTTGATAGACATGCCACCATCACCAGTCCAATAGAGACAAGATTTTGATCCGTATTGTAAGAAACTGACTCTACAATGATTTTTCTAAGTCAAATTCATGATTTCAATAACCACGTCATTGGTTTACTATTTCATTTTTGCTAACTCTCAGTCACCTAAAATTTTTGTAAACCCCAGTCATCTAAAGTTACATGTCACTTAACCTAAAATTGCAGTCCTGAAAAAGTACAATTTTATTGAAAAGTTACTGCCATTTTTAGTCCGTAAAATCACACGCCATTTAGACTAATATCATGGTCCTAAAAGTGTACAATTATTGTAAAAGATTACTGTAATTTTTAATTTGTAAAATTGAACGTCATTTAGTGTAGACACGGTTTCTCAGTCCGTCTATCGTATATGTATCTATCTTCCGGTCATGTGGTTCGACGTGCCAGTGTCGAGGTACCACGTGGTCTCACGGGGGTCGTCGTCGCCGCCGGGAATGACCTTGGCCTTTTCTTCATTGAGGAAGACGAAATCGCGCATCTGCGCAGGAGGGCTCAGACTCGCTACCGTGGCAGCGTTTTGGGCTGCCATGGCAAGGTGTTCGGCCACGACAGGGAACGCTGCCGGGGCAGCAGAGATCGCTGGCAAGGCAGAGATCTCCACGACCTCAGCCAGCAGCAGCGCGGGATCAGCATCGTCGTCCACCTGAGCCAGGTGAGCCTCCTCCCTCTTCTTCTTCCTGCATTCCCGGGCCCAGTGGCCCTTGATGCCACAGTAGCGGCACTTGTCCTTATCGCCGCGCCCTCGCGCCCCTGCCGCCCTGCCCCTGCGCACTCGGCTGGCACCCATCCGCTGCGTGGCGATAGCATCCCACGCAGCCTTGGCGTTCTCCTTCTCCCCGACGGCAATGAGCACGTCCGGCGGCAGACCACGCAAGATGGTGATCATCGCGTTGCGCTCGTCGTGGTAGGAGGCGTTCCCGGTGGCGATGGCCTCCCACCAGCCATGGGCCTGGAGGTGGACCTTCATCAGCAGCGTCCACTCCGCGTAGTTGGTACGCGTCAGCATCGGGAGGGCGCCGCTCGAGGTCGCCTGCTGCACGACCTGCTGTACCACCACTTCACCTCCTCGGCGGCGGGTCCTGCTCCGGCCCTGGTCCTGCGACGGCGCGCGATGGCGTGTGACCTGAAAAATCTATGTAAATACGAACTAATACGAAGAAAAGATGATGTTGGCCTTATCGGTCTACGGTCGAATGACAGGAGGTGATGTAATGGAGGTGACCTAAAGGCAAAAGGGGTGCTAGAGGCTTTCACGGGCGAGAATGGCGCGCTGAAGATTCACTGGCGAGAAAGGCGCTCTGAAGAAAGGGCAAAAGGGCCCTGGAGGTCGGCAGGGGCGCAAAAGGGGGCAAAAGGGGCGCAGAAGGGGCCCTGGACGTCGGTAGAGAGGGGGAAGTACCGAACGCCACGTCCGCTGGCGTTTGCGCGGTGAACCAAACGCCAAGGGATCTGGCGTTTGGTCGCCAGTACCGAACGCCACATTCGCTGGCGTTTGCGCGGTGAATCAAACGCCAAGGGATCTGGCGTTTAAGACGCCAGCGTCGCCCCGCTGAGGGCGAGACGCCAGCGTCGCCTCCACCGAGGGCGAAGTACCAAACGCCAACACCCGTGGCGTTTGGACTAGTAGGCCAAACGCTCACCTGCTGGCCAGAACAGTAGCTTGTTCACGAAGGGCTCTGTTTTGCGGAAACACATGGCGTTTGGCTTTTCAGTGGAAACGCCATGATCAATGGCGTTTGCAGCACAGATAACATGTCACCCGATGCGCCCGATCCACGCGATGTGCCCTCCCTCGCACGCCCTCGCGTCGCCGCCCTCGCGCCCCTGTCGCCCTCGCGCGCCGCCGTCCACGCACGCCACCGCGCCCCTGCCGCCGTCCTCACGCGCCGTCGCCCTTGCTCCCTTGCTGCCCTCTGGCCCTCGCGCCCCTGCCGCCCTCGCGCGCCGCCGCCCACGCACGCCACCGCGCCCCTGCCGCCGCCCTCATGCGCCGTCGCCCTCGCTCCCTTGCTGCCCTCTGGCCCTCGCGCCGCCGCCCACGCACGCCACTGCCACCGGTCCCGGCCATCGTCCTCGCCGCCCAAGGGCTCAAGGCAACGCCAGCGCCAAGGCAGCCCACCGCGCCGCCCACCACCGTCCCGACCACCGCTGACGCAGCCCACTGCATCCCGTGACTCCTCTGGATCCCATCGCCGACTCATCACTGTCTGCAAATCAACTCACAGGCAAGTGCTTCCTCACGGTGCTCTATTACATCATTTTGCCTGGTGTTCAATTAATTAATCTCTAGAACTCACATTCTAATACCTTGCTAAGTATAATTATCTGGATGCAATTTACTGATATCTCTTTGCTATGGTTGGAGCGATTTGTTTGAATTTATATCTAGAAACTTAACATGAATGGTGCCCGTATTCCTGTATGATTTTAATTATGTGAGATTCCGGATTTAGCTTACTAAATTATTCCTTTGAGTTGTTGTTTGTGTTCAAGTATAAATTGCATATTGTTATATTTCACAAATTTTCACATCTAAAGAAAGAACAGAGTTTCAGCTTGTATTAATGCTTTTCGTATGTGCCATATTTATTACCTTCTACCCCCTTCATGACCATGCTTGGAAAATATTTTTGCCCCAATATGAATGCTGAAAGCAGTACATGATTTTCCAAGGTTCCATTTTATTGGTTTGTTATAACCACATAATCTTGTAGAGTAGTACATGAATTTCTAAGGTTCTGTTTTTTAATATTACAATGAGTGTGGTAATGACATTTACTATTCTAACACAGTGAACCTATGGATTTAGAAGCTATTAAGAAGTTACTGCGATCTCCTAGACCAAGTGAAAATTACTTGGCTGGGGTAGACGGTTTTCTTGACTTTGCATACAGCGGAAAAAGGTCAGATGACAAGATCCGTTGCCCATGTGTTAAATGTGTCAATAGGTTTTTATTGAAGCGGGATGATGTATATGATCATTTGGTGTGCGATGGAATGCTACTTGGATATATTGTTTGGGGTTGTCATGGTGAAACTGCAGCATACATCTCCGCTAACAAACGGAAATGGTCACAGCATGATGGAAACTCGGGAATAAACTCAAATATGCATCAGCTAGTCCAGGATGTTTTTCAAAATGTAGACAATGAACCTCCAATGATTGATCCTGACTTCACAAATCCTTCTGAACCTGGACCAGATATTGAATCTCAAGTTTTCTATGAATTGGTGAGAGATGCAAATGAATCTTTATGGACAGGGTGTGAACTATCGAAACTTTCTTTTCTTGTGCTTCTGTTACACATAAAATCCACTAACAAATGGAGCAATAAATCTTTAAATGATTTGCTACCAGTCCTTCAACAAGCAATTCCAAATGGTAAGAATTTGCCTAGAACATTTGCTGAGGTTAAGAAAATCATTGGAAAGCTTGGGCTTAATTATGAGAGGATCCATGTTTGTGAAAAAGATTGCCAACTTTATCGGAAAAGAGAAGGCAAGTGATGACTTCTGTTCAAAATGTGGAACATCAAGGTGGAAGAACAAACCAGATAAAACCACTCTAACTAAGAAGGAAAGGAGAAAGGCAACCCCGAGGAAGGTGTTACGGTACTTTCCAATTAAGACAAGGCTTAAGAGGCTTTTTATGAACAAAGAAACAGCTACAATGCTAAGATGGCATGACGAGGGACGCACAAAGGATGGAGCATTGCGTCATCCAGCTGATTCAGAGGCGTGGAAGGCCATTGATTCTCGGTATCCATGGTTCGCGTCAGATTCTCGGAACATTAGATTTGCTATGGCAAGTGATGGTTTCAACCCATTTGGGATGATGAGTTCGAAACATAGTTGTTGGCCTGTCGTCCTAGTACCTTATAACCTTCCGCCATGGTTGTGCATGAAAGCCTCTTCTCTTCTCCTTACTCTGCTTATTCCTGGTCCATCTTACCCTGGAAAGCAGTTCCATGTATTTATGGAGCCAGTTTATGAGGAACTAGCTGAGTTGTTTGAGGTTGGAACACTTACATATGATGCATCTCGAGATGAGATGTTTCAACTTCATGCTGTTGTATTGTCTACTGTGAGCGACTACCCTGGGCTTGCAATATTTGCAGGATTTAGCGTCAGTGGTGAGTCTAGTTGTTTTCCATGTCGTGAAGAAACATGTTCTAAACGCTTGAAACATGGGCAAAAGTTCTGTTTCATGGGGCATCGCCGGTTTCTACCTCTAGATCACGAGTTCCGATATGATGCTAATTCATTTGATGGATCTCAAGAACACAGAGCGGAGCCTATTGCTTACAAGGAAATTTCAGTTCTAGATAAGATAAGATCAATTAAGGACTTTGAGGATTCCAAAACATGGAAGTGTGTTAGTGGCCTATTCTCTTTGCCCTATTGGGACTTAAATTTACTCCGTCATAACCTAGATATCATGCATATTGAGAAGAACGTATGTGAGAATATATATGGGACGCTTCTAGGAATTGAGGGCAAGTCCAAGGACAATTTAAAAGCACGGCTAGACCTGCAACAAATGAACATCAGGCCAGAGTTGCATCCTCAAAAAAAAGCTAATGATAAGTACTATTTACCTGCTGCTTCCTATACCATGTCAAAAAAAGAGAAGCAACAATTCTGTAAAGTCCTTCATGATATAAAAGTTCCAGATGGGTATTCAGGAAACATATCAAAATGTGTAAATGTTGCTCAAGGCAGAATTTCAGGCCTTAAAAGTCATGACTGTCATATTTTAATACAACAACTTCTACCTGTTGCTTTGCGAGGTGTACTCCCAGATAATGTTACATCTGTCTTGTTTGATCTGTGCGGATATTTTAGAGAAGTGAGTGCAAAAGTCCTCCACGTGGACGAGCTTGAGAAGATGGAGGAGCGAATTAGAATGACATTGTGTCGTATGGAGATGATTTTCCCACCTGGATTTTTTACTATTATGGTGCATTTGGTTATACATCTAGCAACCGAGGCAAAAATAGGTGGTCCAGTGTGCTACCGTTCAATGTGGTTTGTGGAAAGGTATGCTTACAAATATGGTGCTATATTTTCTATCTATTAGTAAAAGATTGTTTAACAAATTTCTTGTTGTTTCTTCTTTTTCCTGTATGTAGGTATCTCTGTGTGTTGAAGTCATATGTGCGTAACAAAGCTCATCCAGAGGGATCTATTGCGGAAGCATATTTGGCAGATGAGTGCATGACTTTCTGTTCAAGATATATTGAAGGTTTTGAGACCAAGCATAACCGGCCTTCAAGGAATGAAGATACCGATGTGTCCATTGGGCATTCTGATGTTGCACAAGGATCAGGTCTATTCCCTCATGTTGGCAAACCACTTGGCAAGCCTAATAGTTATGTTATAAGGGGTTTGGCTAAATTACAGGCACACAGATATGTGTTGTTCAATTGTTCGGATGTCAATGCATACCTTAGGTAATATCTTAGGCTTACAAACATTTTGACTTTCATTTTACCTGACATGAAAATTGATTTTAAATTACTTTGCAGAGCTCATGCTGATGAGATCACTAATGGGCGCAATGTCAACCCAAATACTATCGAGAGGATTCAAAATGAGACATTCCATGAATGGTTCAAAGCACATGTAAGTGCCATATTTTTGCATCACTTACATGTATCACTCAACTCATTAACTAAACTACTATGAAATATATAGATTATGAGACTGGAGAAGAAAAATGGCATCCACAATATTGAAAATGATATTAGATGGTTGGCTCGTGGCCCAGTTGATGCAGCAAAAAGATACCGCGCTTTTAACTCCCGAGGCTTCCGATTTAGGCCTAAACGCTTGGATAGGGTGACACAAAATAGTGGAGTTGTGCTAACTGCAAAAACATCAAGATATGCTACAGCAGGTAATGCAAAGCCAATTCTAGGTGATGTGACTTACTATGGGAGGGTAATTGATATTATCGAGCTGAACTACTCGGGACAATTTTCAGTGGTGATGTTTAAATGTGAATGGGTTGATGTTATTTCTGGGAAAGGAATTAAAAAAGACAAGTACGGCTACACACTTGTCAACTTCTCACATCTGATACACAACGGAGAAAAGATTGAGCATGAGCCTTTTATATTTCCTAACCAAGCTGATCAAGTGTTTTATGTGGATGATATAATGAATCCGGGTTGGTCTCTGGTAATGAAGCAGAAACCACCTAGAGATATATATGACACAGGCAACGAGGAATGGGCAGAAGACATAGAAACTGAGCCGTTCCATGTTTCACACCTTGGGAAGATGTTTAAAAACAAAAAAAATGACCAACATTGGGTTAGAACAGACGTGGAAGGGACACTAGTGGATGCTAATAATAATGCTTTGAACAATGAAGCATAGTGGAGAGTAATACCATCAAGGTATGTGTGTTTTTTCTACAGTACTCTCATGACTATCTTAACTGTGTAGTTTGAAATCGAGTAAAACCTGAGTTTACAGGACATTAAGAATCAATTATTTGTCCTTGCAGATCTTTTGCTTTGTAGGTATTGCACTATTTTGTTCAAAGACACTGCGCAGCATTGGGAGTTTATAGGTCTGAAATAAATTTACTGAAAAAGAATTGGCATGACATTGATAGTTGCATATATTATTACTAGAATGAGACCACTTCTCATCAGTCTTTTTACTATCCCGTTGCAAAATCTGTATGGGGGTTTGTTGGACATATATGGCCTTATCATCTACTAGATCTACAATCTAATTTCAATATTCTAGTTGGATTAACTCTATTCTTCGCCTTGCAAAAAATGATATTTCCTTTGAGAAGAAAAGGCTTGTTGCAGCTGTGGGCATAATCTGTTATTTGTTTTCTTTGCAGAAATACTGGGCAGGCACGTTTAAGGAGTTGAGGAAATATATTCAGACTGGCGCCGAGCATCTTCAGAAGGCGGCCTACGATCTATAGGAACTGTCAAAGCGATCTCCCACTTTCAGGATTGAAGCAATCTTGCAGCTCCTGCAACTTCTGCAAACAGTCCAGATGGAACCAGGGCCGAGGCTCTTTAGATTTTTGGATATGATTTTCTTGTTTTGTGCATAGGAAATATCCATAGTGATGATCTATGATTCTGTATGAATGGTTTCGATCTGCACAGGTGGTACCACACTTAATCATAAAAGAGAACAAATTGATAGTTACGCATTATTCCTTTGTTGTTTTGGAAATGGTCTAGGCCTTATTTTGTTGTTTCCTTAAGTGTACTAGTGTATGTCAGTGGATTATCATCTTTTCCATTTGCTTGTTTGTCCTCGTAGTATCAATGTCTAAGAATTTGATTTTCACATGGTTTGCTAGCCGTGCGGAGATAATGAGCTCATGAATACTCTGCCATATATCACGGTACGTGTGTGCAAGGCTATTCGGGGTGGTCACCCTCCCAAATTAAGGTTCTTCTACCTAATAGAACTAGAAAAATATAATAATTTAGTTGGTTGGTTATATACTTGATGTGTTAAGATAGCAAGTTCAAGTGCCACCCCAGATAAGAATCCACCAATTTTTTAATAAGCCGTCTCATGTACCTAGCACTTCTTTGTCACCCCAGATATGTGTTACAATCTTGTAATACTTCTCCATATGTAAGCAAACATGTGTTACAACCTCGTAACACTTTTTGCACCTTAGTTAGCATGTGTTACAACACTGTAACACTCTTTCACACCTCCGAAGGTATGTGTTACGATATTCTTTGTAACACGTACGACGTGTTACTGTAGTGTTTCTCTGTAACAACCTTTTTTATGTGTTACAACGATGTAACACTCTTTCACACCTCAGAAAGTATGTGTTACAATATTCTTTGTAACACGTACTACGTGTTACTGTAGTGTTTCTCTGTAACACACTTTTTTATATGTTACATAGATGTGTTACTAAAGCTATGTCTTGTAGTAGT